>VBVQ01003068.1:0-20916 GCA_011636635.1 Tetramorium simillimum | reverse complement strand
CGGTCTAATGCGACGATTTTCAAACATTAATATTTCGTTAACTATTGCGAAAATTGCAAAATGATAGAGGACTTTTCTACTCAGTTTCGTCCGCTCTACTTGCTCACGAGAATTGGCTCCACGATTCTGGGACACCCTGTATATACAAAATATATATACAAAAACACAAAATATATACAAAACATAAAAACACAGAACAAGCACAAAATAAAATTATTTGGACAAACAGTTCATTATAACTTATGCTTCTCAATTTCACATATATATTATTACTTTTAAACAATTATATTATAATTATATGGAATTGTTTGGTCTTATTGCTCATTATTTATACAATTATGTTGCACAATTAATAAATTATAAATAATAAAATTACAATATTATATTAAAATATTCTGTCGTTTAATATAAAAGAAGAAATTATTCAGTAACATTTTAAAAACAAATACCCCATTCTTTTAAGAAACATAACAGAAAAAAATGCACATACATTCTAGCAAAGCATACAATACGTTAAATATGACTAGTCGAGCTAGTTTGTTAGTTTCTTTGCAGTAAAATGTTAGTAAAATATATTATACAATTCTTGATATTTCGTGTTGAAGTGATATTATGAATGACAAAAATATCGCCCGATTGGTCATATTTTATCAAGATATCATTTTACAATGTCAATTATAAAGGATAGACATAACACAATATCACAAACACTTACAAGAACATACATGGGTGCCCTAAGAATACTTTCTTGTAGTCGTCTTTACATTAGTTTGCTGTATAACATATATCAGATATTATATTATCAACTCATGTTATGAAAAAAAATATATATATATTAAATATGCTCTGTGTCGACCTTGAGAAATTATTATTGTAAATTACAAGTGTTTGACCGAGTGTCATTGACCGAGATTGACAGATTAGATCGTGCATGCTTAATATTGCATCAAATTTAAGTACGCTTGTGAACATTAAAAATATTAATCTTTTACATGACTATGTTCAGTACTTCGTGTAGATGTTCCTTCACCACATACACGTTAAACAGGATGTTTTATATGTTTGTTATTTATATAGATAGACAAGTGAGAAGAATATATGATATATGAATATATTGTTTACCTCTTAGAACATTTAATATGTATAATGAGTAGTGCTATGCCCAGCACTAAGCACAAACTTCCCACAACAATGTAAGCAATACCGAGGAAGGGATTCTTTCCTCCCAAGAGTGAAGTTGTACTTAAAATCATCTTTTTCTTTCCATAGAAGGACGACACTGAAAATGCTGAAAAGAACATTCGGAAATATTATCCAATTTCTCTCATTATACATATTGATTTAAATAAAATATATGAAAAACATTTTCAATCTTTAATTCAACAATCAAACTTTAATTCTTTATTTTGCCAATTAATAATTTTTTTACTTCATTATTTTAATTATTATTGTTCTAATTCACTATGTTTCAATTTGCTTAAATTACTTACAATATTTGACTATAAGAGTATAATTTCCTGCAACTAGACCAGAGGCAAAGCCCTGTTGAGAATGATCAATCCTGCGATAAAGTTTTCTGAAAGTGGGCAATGCAGCAGTTCTCATCCATACTATTAAATCCTCGTTTTGAAATCCGTTGTTTGATTCGTCAAATGGATCCAATTCATAAATTGTTTTAGTCCAGTTCTTAGGCCTTTGATAGCCCTCGAACGCCTTCTTCAAATCACCTTCTGGATTTTTGAATTTGATCTTTTTGTCAGATGGCCAGGCTATGCCAGTTCTCAGTAACGGTACTAACCCACCATGCTGCACGGAATATAATGTCAGCTCATCGCTGAAGAGCGAATTTGCGATGGCACCGCATGGGGCAATGGCCATTCTGGTGTCGTTTTTTGTCTCATAGGCAAACGGGTCACAGTCACTCGAGACTTCCTGGCTCAAGTGTCCCAACAATTGGGTGTCGTCTCGAGACTTTACGTATCTACGATGATTCTGGTAGAAATTCGTCAGGCCGTAATACATGTAGACCTTGCCAACAAACTCCGAGGCCAGTTCAAAGTTTATCTTGCACGTGCAGTTGTCTAATGGATTCGCCGCGATTATATCCGCGCATTTCCTCTTTATCCCACTCTCAACGAACTCAAAGGAATTGCAGTTGGTGTAATCTATGATGTGCTCCTTGACCTCGTCGGAAAAGTAAAGCAATCCAATGCCGACTGGGATGAACGCGACTCCTATGACGAAGAACGTCGGTAGAACCGTACCGGCTGTGAGTATCGGTTGCCAGGCTGGTAGCCGCTGCTGCTTAAACGCGCTATCTGCGTACAGTCAAATTAGATCGTGTATCAGAAATATATTTCCAAAAATACATAGAACGGAAACAATATATGTAATATCAAACAATTTCTCGTCACAGTAATAATTTCTTGGTAACGATAATAAGATAAGGAAAACGGGAGATTGTTCCGATAATGGAAAGACGTTTCTGATGATCTTCTATCTAGATATATTCCTGTTATTTCTAGACTACTGCTCTCTACAGTACATCTAATTTTTGTTCAAGGAAAAGATAATCGTCAGGTGAAAGAATTAAAATGTGTATTGCACGGCAAGAACGAATGCGTTTCGTGAACAAATCAAGATAATTTTCATAAACGTCAGTTGACTTCGATAATACGTGATCTTGCGATCGATTTTCCATCCTTTCCAGTTCATGACTCTAAAATATGTAAAAAACCATTCGAATTTTAGCAGAGACAACTAAATAATTAAGACCTTTTAAACAAGTTTGTAATATATTGATGAAACAACTCGGGAAATGTGCGAAATCGTACACGAAATTATCTCGATATCGTCAATCAATCGTCGGGCAAAATGTACGATGTCGGAGGCTCCTCAGTAAGAAAGCTCGTCGATCGTTAAATTGTTAAATCGAGATTGTTGAGTATTTTTACTTTTAACTCTTTAATGAATCGCTGAAACGCTCACCCGATGGCTTTTTCGATTTAGACAGCGCGTCCTCGCTGACGGACGTCATGATTTTTTTTTAGGCGACACTTGACAAGTCCCGATAACCTAGTCGGAGCAATCCCGACGACTCGACTTTTTACATCGTAGTGGCGACGGAAGTTTGATTAGTTCATAACTTCCGGAGCCGGAGACAGGGTGCAGCACTATCGGCACCTAAAGCCTGCGACAGACTGCAATGCGCGAATTGCAGATTAAAATGCAACCAATCAAAATGAAACGGATTAAAGTTATTCTCATCCGATTGGTGGATATCTAATCGCCATATGGGGGGACTTCAATCAAGTCCAAAAATATTTGAGCAAGTAGAAATCATGTAAAAATATGTTTACTTTAATATATTAACATTCTGTTAATATAGTACGTATTTATTTATAATTCTTCACTTTATCTTACTTTTAGATTATCATTTAATGTGGATTTTCTTTTCTAAATCATTAGTTCCAAAATGGTTAGTGTCCATTTCTATCAATACAGATTAACTTTAATCACGGTTTAACTTACTTTTTATCTCTTTCTAGTTCCAAAAATTAGAAAAGAATAAAAAGTAAATTAAACTGAGATTAAAGTTAATCTGTGCTAAAAATGGACATAAATAAGTCATTCCAATTCATTATCTGGCCGTTCATAATTTACTATATCCTTCTTATCTTAATACTCTCCTTCCTTATTTGCGGTGTCCAAGGACATTTAAGAAAGTAGAAAATCATGTAACAATATATGTTTACTTAATATATCAACTTCTGTTAATATATTACATATTTATTTATAGATCTTCACTTTATCTTACTTTTAGATTATCATATAATTGGTATCCCTCTTGCCCTAACACACTTCCTCCTTATTTTATTCCTCTACATAAATACAAATAATATACATTGAATCTGAAATATATAGCTTGAAATATTTAAACAGCCCCAGCTTCCCGCTCCCTGTCACGTGACCCATTTCTTCAAGTCGCCACTTCCGGGCCCGAGAGCACACGGTGGCGCTGAAAATCGTCCCCCCTCTATCCGGGAAGGAGGTTTGGATTCGCTCGGTGGTCGCGTCACCCTCTCGTTTACCGATTTTCGTGAGAGCGATTTGGCAGGCGGTCTGCTTTGCCCTGAAGCAAATTACGTGGATATCTCGAACGCTCGCTGCATACACGTCTGTACGTTTCTCCTCATCCCTCAGCTCGTGAACACGGTAGCGTCTGTCGGCTCTTTACGCAGAATATCCTGATAATCCCTCGAGAGTAGTGCTATAAGAGTGCATGCGTCGTTCTCGAGGTTGCCGATTGAATTGACCCCGCCGGCTCGTTTCACGAGCTATGCTCCGCGTGTTGCGCGTATCATTTATTTTCAACCTCTGATCCTTCGTTTTGGCCCCTCGGGCGGGGAGTACGAGCCTTCCTCTCGAATCAGCGAATTAAATATGTATATTTCTGCATCTAGTTACCCCCGTTTCCCCCTGTCACCCGTTTTCCGGAACTCTACCGAATTCTACACGTCAGTAGTATCGCAAGTCTCGTCGGGTTATCAGACTCCGATCAGACTCGGGTCTCGCAATCATTGTCTTATAATGCTGATATATAATTAATTACATACCTATGCATTAGAGGAAATGAGTAGTGAACGCAGATATTTTAAGGCGCATTGCAAGTTCTTGGGAAAAAATAATACGTCTTATTGTTACATATATTTATTCCTTATTTTACTTTAAAATAAAGAAAATTTTTGCATATGGTATATAAATAAATGTGTGAGAGGAATTTATGAGATAATTTTTTATATACGTGATAATATAGTTCTGTCGTAGTGCTCTTTTGCTTGTAAATCTAAACCCATTTAAGTATATCGTTGACCTTTAATTTCTCTGTTAACTTCCAATTGCTTCGTTATTTCAGAGATGTCTGAATCAGATCTTTTAGCTGGTGACCACATCGATGGTCTGGACGGTCTTGAAAATGGCCAAGACGGAGACACTATTATGCAGTGTGACGGTGTGAAGCGTGATTTGGGTGAACCAAACGTTGACGATCCTGTAACTAATTGCTATTCTTGCAGTAATATACAACGTCCCTTTTATATGATAATTTGCTTATGAAATATTGTCTATAATCTAGGAATTAGAGGCGATTAAAGCACGAGTGAGGGAAATGGAGGAAGAAGCAGAGAAATTGAAACAGCTCCAATCTGAGGTAGATAAGCAGATGAACATGGGCAGTCCACCTGGTATTAGTAAGTTTGCACATTTGTGTTTAGAAGAAACATGTAAAAACGAAAGCTATAATGACAATATTATTCTTATCATGTATCTTATTTTAGCGAGCCCATTAAATATGTCATTGGAAGATAAGATGGAAGTTGATAACCGGTCCATTTACGTTGGCAATGTAAGATCAGCATAATTCATTTGTGATTGTTAAAATCTGCAGCATAATCGTTCTCTTATAAAATATATTACTATAAGATATTATGATATTGTTATGAAATTTTAAAACTTGATTTATTTTGTGTACACAGGTTGACTATGGCGCAACAGCAGAAGAATTGGAACAACATTTTCACGGCTGTGGCAGTGTCAATAGAGTAACAATCTTATGTAATAAATTTGATGGTCATCCTAAAGGCTTTGCTTATATCGAATTTGCCGAACGCGATTCTGTACAAACTGCAATGGCTATGGATGAATCTATGTTCAGAGGACGTCAAATTAAAGTAATGCCCAAAAGAACAAATAAGCCTGGTTTCTCTATGACAAATAGGTAATTCTCAGCTTTAGATAACATATCTCATAATTTCCACGTCGTCCCCATAAAACAATATAAACTTTTATAAAGAACTATTGATATAATATATAGTTGATACACATAAATCAAGTTTATTTGGATCTTCTGTGACATCGACACTTGCATTTCATTGCTTCTTATATTTACAGGGGTCCCAGAGGTGCAAGAGGCTATCGAGGCATGGCTAAAGGAATTATTCGCGGTAGTGCATACTTTGGATATAGACCTACAAGGCGACCTAGGTAAAAATTAATTTTTATTCGGTTTACTACCTTCTAATACATTAAATACATGAGCAATTTCTGTCGTTATTCGTTAAAAAAAAACACTGTTTTTATAAATTCTACTACTTCATGGTTCTTTCTTGTAGGAGTTATAGACGTGGTTACTATATGCCATATTGACCATTTTAAAGTGTGGCAATATTATTTTACAAGTGTCAAAGGTAAGTTTTTTATTTTACATTACATATGTGATAATTCTTACTTATCGTTCAAAGAAAAGTTCTCTGTAACAAGATTATTATATATGCTTAATTTTTACTAAGTAATAATTTACAATTTTGTTTTCTCAAGAGATACAAAGAAATAAAATATTTACAGTAACAAAGGAACATTTCTTTGAACGTTCCTAAGGTTTCTGAATTTTATGCATTTTATTATAACTGGAGGAAAGACCAGAAGCGTTTGAGTCAGATAAAAAATTATCTGAATAAAAATAGTACTAGTAATAGTAATAGTAAATATAATAGTAAAATAGTAAATAGTAATAAAAGTAACACGTTAATACAAATGTTATACATCTCTATATGCGTTAAATCAGAGTTTTAATTAAATGTTTCTGCATAACTTTTTCTGACATCTTAGATAACATTTTCTCTTTCAATCGTGTAACTACAAAATAACTTTATTTTAGAATCATTTGGTTAATTTTTTTAAATAACTAATTTACTGGCCATTCCTTCATATGATTCAGACAGCAAAATTATGACTTAATAGTGACTATTACTTGATTTTTAATAAACTTTTAATATAATCTGATGTATCTATATGATCGATCTCAGTAATGCAACAAAATTGAAATTGTAAAGAAATTAATAATTGTAGTCACTTTATTCGCTGAATATAATGAAATGTGATATCTAGATACATTAGTATTGACACTTGGCCATAATAAATATCTATACTCTTAAAAATATTACAATATATATAAAATCTCGTTTTGCGTTACTTTTTTATATATAGTATTTTTACTCTAACTAAAGAAATTATTGCATTTTTATTAATTCCAATTAAACGTGCGCATTATTCATATATTTAATATTTCATAGATTGAAAGTATAGAGTATGGCCTTGTGGGATATAACATTGCAAATTGTAAGTTTTTGTGAAAAATTGACTAACAATTCGCACAAGAAACTTACAAACGTGTATATCATCATGCATTGCATTGGAAAGTGGTTAAGATATTTAAGTAAATTCTTATGATATGTCCACAGAAAAAAAAACTGATACGAAGGGAAAAAAAAGAGAAAAACATCATGTCAAAAGAAAAAAAGATTGGACAGTTGGGCACAATTAATTATATTTGATTTAATAATTATCACATAAAACTATAAATGTAGAACAGCGATCATTCACTATTGTAGTTCAATAGATTTTCGTTAAAACTTTACAAGTAAATTCTGTTAAATTTAATTTTGTATCCGCCTTAAAGTTTTTCCAAAATGTTTTTCTTAATTTAAATATATTTCAATTGTTTCATGTATCTGATATAAAGTACATTTAATAAAATGTATTTAATAATGTAAATTTATACAAGTATTATAATTAAATGTAATTATGTTACAATTACATTAACAAATTTTGTGTTATAATTACAAACGTTACATAATTAAATACGATTGAAATGTTTGATTTCAGAATCAATTCAGTTTGTGCAGTTTGAAATATTTGATCACTAACGATCTAACTTACCTATATATCTATATATATGCAAGATGTTTAAACTTCAATAAGATATATCATTAATTTTGTATGAAAATATTACACATGTTTATTAAAAACAATAATATTCATAGTATATAGCTCAAGCAAGTAATATAATATCGTTTAAAAATATATATCATGAAAATTTTTCTGTGTACACCTAAAAACAGAAATTGAAAAACGCACCATACTGATTTTGACGTAAAAGGGTTAATAAATAACAAATGGCAAATTTATTAATAAGAGTATAACATATTTAAACATATGTTATACAAAGTTTATATTTTAGTGTGGTCTGATTTTTTACGTAAAATAATATCTATTGTAGGGATAATTATATGTAGGGATGTATGTATTGTGTTAAGGCAGATACAACAGAATATTAAAATAAGATAAAACAAGATAAATCAGAAAGATAAAACCAGAAGATTGAAATACTAAATAATAGGTATCTGAATATTAATATATTTACAACATACACTGAATAGATTATTATTTAATGAACTATATATATATATAAATCGATATATTATTGTCTATATATATATATTTGATAAAAAAAATGCACCGTCAGTTTTGCACGATAAAAAAATGTTATAAGACAACGGTAAAGAGATTGAACTACAAAGTGAATGTCTAGAATAATGTCATATAATTATAATTTGTAGTCAATTTTGTATGCATGATAACTGAAAGTTGCGCCAAGAAATTGTGAAATATATTTTTCTTATATGAAGTGTTTAACTACACATTGGATATTTTTTTCGTCAAATGCAACTTTCATTTATTCAGTACTAACTATACATCTTCAGTTTTATCTTAAACATATTGCTACTAATTTGTAAGACGCGTGTAAAATATGTTTCTGAAATATTGATCCATTGTGCTAAGGTGTTAGGAGGAGTGCCGACTTTCAACACATTTATGATTGAGACATATATTTCGTAATGTTACTTCCATGTCGCTAAGTATTTTGCAGGTGCAGCGCAGCATCAGCATCAATTGAGTGATAATGATACAAATTTCAATGAACAATTTTTACGTTTCATTAAGGAAAAAAAATAATTACGATATGTGTAACATAAAATGTAAAATTAATGAGTCTTAAATAAAGAATTTCTTGGCTAAATATTGAGTTTGATATTTTTTCAGTGAGAAGAGAGGGAGAAAGATGCATTTTTACACATCTATTATTTAAATTTTATAAAATCACTGCTAGTATTATATTGATGTGTAATAATGCAATTACTGATTTCAAAGAAAAGAATTAAGAAAAGTGTCAATATGTAAAGGCTTGCATAGCATGTTTATTAACATTCAGTACCATTCAAATTGATATTTCTTACATTTTAGGTGTCAACATGTAATGATATCAGAAGAATAAATTTCGTTTATATAAATTCGCAATATTTTGATAACAGATATAATCTAATATTAATATGTATTTCTCTCTTATTAAAAACTCTGATTTTTTTGTATAATCTCTGAAGGCATGTAATATGCGTGATTTCATTTTTCAAGATGTTTTTATTAATATTTATCAATAATGAAGAATAAATTCCATGAAGCATATTTATTAACAAAATAGATTGAAGATCTGAATTTGAAGTATTAAAGTATGACATTTAATAAAATGATAATTTTAACATCTTTTACGTCATCATATACATTATATATTTCATTATTTCGTTGAATCACATAAAAATGAATTATTAGACTCCTTTCAAAAAATACAATAATAAATGTATAATATATATTTATATAATACATAATTCGCAAGATCGCAGTTTATGTGATTTCAGATTATATAATCTATTTAGACATAAATGTCAAAGAATAATTTTTTCTGTATACATCTTTTTATAATAATATTAGAATTAATGTTTAAAATTAGTTATTCAATCAAACATCAATACAATTTCATTAATTACGCACATTGTATAAATTGTATAAAATAATTTAATACGATCATTTTTTTGTCATACCACTAATTATTAAAATGCATATCCAATATAGACAAATATTTAAATTACAGATATTTTAAATGGATAATTATTTTAATTAATCATTCTCGTTTATTATAGTAATTAACTAGACTAGAATCTGAGATATAAATCATAAAGATAATCTTCATCGTTTATTAAATAAATCCTAAAAGTAGAAATATATCTTAGGACATTACAAACATTAGTATATCGATTAATTCTATTCTTTTTTGCAACAATTAAAATAGATAGTAATAACTGAATGATTAATAAGTGATCGATGGAAAAAACCTTTCCTTTCCCCTCACGTCAAATTGAAAAATATTTATGTTTAAAATTATATCCCAACATAGTATAAATTATGTAATTTATTTTTTAATTGTAAATCTGCATTTACTTATTAGTTCCTTCCATACAACTATTGCTTAAATAATTTGAATAATTTTCGAAATTAATTCTACATGCAACAACTTGCTTCTTAATACAGAGATATATCTATTTCTCAATTCAGATCTTCAATTCAGTCACAATTTCAACTCAATTAAAATATTTTGGACTTATTTATGGTTTGTGTCGTGTGTTTTGTTAATTGCAGTCTATCTTCGTGATATAATTATTCATGGCCATATAATTTTTATATTCATTTGGTCTAAAGAACGGGATATATGATTGCACTAAGATAAACATTGACTAGTATACCATGTGGTATTTAATTTGCAAAAGTAACAGCTATCGTTAAGAATTTAATTCAAGCGTTTCCAAAATTGATTGACATAAACTTTGCAAATGTTGTATGTTCTGTATGCGTTTTTTCTCAATTGCTTTAAAGTTTCTACTCCTCCTTCTCTGATCAACATCACACAATAACGTTTTGCTGAAAATGAAAATAATTATTATGTATATGTAATTTATATTTAAATAATTTTGTCAAAAGTCTTTTAAAATTAATTGTTTTTAAAAAAGAAAAAATGAAAAAAAAAAGAAATATCTGTACACTATACTTACAATCAATACACAGCTCTTACAATATTACAAAATATTTGCAAATTTTACTACAGAATAAATTACTTACGATTCTTTGTGCACACATGATGAATGCATCTGTACAACGCAACAGCGGGAAAAATGGTTGGAAGCAACCATCTCTCCCTGTGGTGTTTGCCAATGAGTTACAGCATGAACCAGTTGGTCTAATAACTGCTCCCTGCTCGGTTGTGATGGCATACTGCACCAAGAACGAGGACCATCACTAAGTAGATGCGCAGCAATACCAGCTGCGAAATAAGATACATCGATGTGTTCAGAATCGAGCAGCATAGAGAGCATCTTTATGAACCGGGATTGCATAAGCCGTGGTCTCAAATGATCGACCTGAAATTTTCAATAGAAAAAAATAAATCTTAATGCTTCATTAAACATACATATATATATTTACATTACGTGGTTATACATTAATATCAAATGAATCTCAAAAACTTTAATACAAACCTCTGCTATGTTGTTTAACAAACCCAGAACTTTAGTTTCCACGCTAGATTCTCCTTGGAAGCTATCCAGTACTTCAAGAAATAACTCCATTCCACCTTCGTCAAGAAAAACCTTGCATGTAGCTGCACTCTCGTCCGTTAAATTCCATAGAGCACTTAACGTAAATTTCATTGTAATATCTACTAATTTGGACTCGACCTTAGATCTAACCATTGTAAGCAATTTTAGCATATATTGCGGTTGTGCGCCAAGCATGGAGGTTTCCAATGTTGATATTTTTGCTGCTAATATTGAGCAAATGGCCACAGACATACGATTCATGGATGCATCATCAAATGTCGACAAGCAATTCATAACTAATCTTGCGCACCTGTTAAGTTAAATGAAAAGCACACTTTTAGATTTATTTTATATCATGAAAGAATCCATGTACTGAAATTTTAATACCTCTATCTAGATAATAATCGTATTCACCTTCTACTTATAGTAATTTTATTAACTTACTTTTTATATGTATAATAATTCATTTTATATGCATAAGTTATAAAATTAAACCTATATAAAGAAATATTTTTATTTATGCTAATATATTGTGATTTATTAAAATAAACTATTCTCTTTTCTAATTTTGATTGAAAATGAATGAAGATATAAGATTTTGTGAATAATTACATGTCTAAATCATATTAAACCACTTTATCGTAGCAAAGCAAATTTTATAAAATAAAATATCTTTTCATTCATGTTATACACAGATATTTAACAGGTTTAATTTATAAGAAGGAAGATTAGATAAAGATTGATAATCTCTTGATATGTACAACAAGATATGAATACATTACATTGTTAAATTCAATACATGTGCACATAATTATGTATGTGCACATTTCCTTTTATAATGTTATCAACTTCCATTTACAAAAGATAGCATCGATTTTTATTAACTAGACATTGAAAATTTGCATATTACAGAAAATAATATGCAAAATATTAATAAAGAGTTTAAAACTAAAGATATTGAAATCTCAGTACACTTCTAAATTATAGATTTGTAAATTTATATAATTACCTATATTTGTCAAATGCAACATCTTGTAGGATTCTATCACTACATAGGGTTAATAGCGTGTTCTTTTGAAGTTGATGATTAGTTGGATATGATTCCATCGCTAATAATGTTAATTCGACTATTTGTTTAAGTATTGACGGATGAATCATGACGGCCAATTCACCCTTTGTGAGATTATAGATACACGCAGTAGCTGCCATTTGTACACGAAACTCCTGTGGATGCTCTCTCATTCCAGGTAACACTAATTTTATCACATCAACCCGTGGTTCGAGGAAGTTTGGTGTCAAACGGAACAAGTTAAATAGACATTTTTGAAGATATATTGGTCTGTATGTATACCTCCTAAGAGCTTCCAAAATTTGAGACTCTGTTGCCGTACCACTGATCTGAAGCAAAAGAGATAAATAGAATATATGTTATTTTATATAAATTTCATATAAAACATTTTCTAGTTCTTTTCTTTTTTTAAAATAAAATGTTTAATTTACATATTTCTTTAGACTTCTTTTATTTTTATTCCTGTATAGTATGGAATAAATAACAAAACTTTTAAAAAAGTAATTACTAAGAAAATAATTTAATTTTATAATTAGCGATATTTCTATGTTTGCAAATGGAAATTGATTCGTTATAAAATACATAACAGAAAAAATAGATGTACGAACAGTTAACACCGATATTTTAATTTTTCTACAACACAGACATATATAGAATACATAACTGAGAATATATATCTTTAAAATGTATTTTTAAGAAATAAATAATATACAACACACGGAGAGAATAAATAAATTTAATATTTTCAGTCGAGTAGATGATTTGACGATTTTTGGCGCATGGTTTGAAATGTAAACAAATATCCACAATGCATAAATTCAAATTAAACTTTGCGCAATGATTGAAAATTTAGAATGCAAAATGTAATGCAAAATATATCTATAAAACAATGAAATATTATAAATAAAATGAATTTAAGGCAAATAATATGAAATAGATGGTGAAATTTGGTAACAAATTTTGTATAACTAATAGTAATAATAAAATAATGAAGTAATAGTAATAATAAAATAATAAAGTAATGAATAAAAAAATATTACTACATATTCATACAAATACAACAAATAGAATATAAATATGTGAATACCATTTCTTTTAAATATTAGAATAATACAGAAACATATATGCTTGCAACAATTAATGTTAATATTGTGTCAACTTACAATAAGTTCAGGTCTATAATCGTCACGTGTTGAATCTATAAAACTTTCATCGTAACAAGCATCAGAATGCACCAGTCCCAGAAACCTCAAATGTACATGCGACGCAATAAAATTCTTTAAATCCTTTGAACTGATATCGTCTTTGCCTGTATAATAAACGTTACACTTAATGAAATGTCAATATAATTAACTAATAATTTCATGAAATGCAGAACACAATGTCAAATTGCATACAAGTATCATATCGAACTGCTCACCTGATAGGTCTAGAGTTGCTAAATGAGGCATACAATCCAGAGTTTTTAAAAAGTCTGTTATTTTTGGTTTGGCAGGTGCGAAAACTTCAAAACCATGCGGATCTTTCTCATCGGAAATATCTAAATGCCTCAATTCGTTAAGCTCCAGCAAGACTGGTATTAAATTCCCGTATCCACTTATCTTTAAATTATACATATTTAATGTCTTTAAACGATCTTTACATTTCTTTAACGGCGTAATATCGTCGACTCTTGTACAAGATATATCTAAGCTCTCTAAAAGGGGAAGATCTTCGACTACTATGTCCAAACCATGTTTATTAAATTCTGTTCCTGAGACATTCAAGGTATGAAGTGCCTTTAATTTGTTTAACGTTGCGATATCTACCATGCGTTGTCTATAACAAAATATGCAAAGATATAAAATGCTGAACTATCACAGAGAGCTTTCATAATTCGACTCAACAACATTGCAAATATGTGAGATATTATAAGAACCTTGAAAAATCCATAAAGCTTCCTTTAGCTACACTTAGCGACCTAAGATTTTGTATACTCCAATCGCCTAAACAACTAATTAAATCATTAACAGTGATCTTCAGACCGTTTACTATTAAATCTATAACTTTATGTTGCTTAAGCACGCTTAAGCCTTTAGCTGACAACGTTGATGCATCTTTTAATCGTACGTGCCTGGAAGAAAATTTACTATCGTTACTACAAATTGTTCTTTCCCCTAATAACCATTTCTACCGATGACTAACTTTAATCTCGGTTTAACTTATTTCTTTTCTTAACACTAGAGAAAGATAAAATGTAAGTTAAATTCCAGATTGACGTTAATCCGCATTAATAAAAATAGGCATAGATATACTCGTCACCTTAATCTAGTAGTCTTGGCGTCGAAAAGCGTGATCGTTAAGTCGGACAACGTTTTCTTCTCACATAAGTTGGATAATAATTGCTCCGACACTTCGGCCGGTAAGAAGGCGTCCGGATGCCTAAAGGTGAGCCGAGTTGCCGAGCTGATGGGAGCATCGTTAGACAATGTTCTACCTGCTGCAGTATCAAAAGCAACTTCTGCGCTATTACTGTTTGGAATACAGTTATCTTGTTCATCTAAAACTCATGCTGCTTTAATTCCGCAAAGGTCTGGGAGGGGTTGCGCACCAGCCAGGGGCTAGTTTTTACACGCCAGGACGGCGGAGACTTACCGGGGACGGCGCTACTACTCAGAGTATTGGGAGAAGTATTCGTATCGCTAGGGTGAACCTTGCACAGACCGAGAACGTTACCACAGATGAAGTCGATGCAAACCTCCTGGAGACTTCTCGGAGACTCGAACATCTTACGTTTCTACGCTCATCCGTGCGCGAATCTTTCTAGCCCACTTTTTATTTCTATCGGTTTCCTAGACAGCACCGGGCGTTCGCGCACACGCGCTGGCGTATCTCGGACAAGCTGCAACAGCGGAGAAAATGCATCTTGTCATCGACACCTCGTGGTCATTGACGTTTCAACGATTTGGGAGAATAAAAAGAACCGCCGCGCTGCAGGAAAACGTAAAATAGAATGCTGATCCCCCAGTGCGGGGCACGTACACGAAAAAAGTAACGTCGCGCGAAGGTCATTCACGTCGGAGTCGACGGGGCACCGTGTGGCCGCTTCCTTCCTCGCGCACTCGAGCGTCACGGGCGAGCGCGCGATCCCGCCAGCGTCCCGCACGGCGAACAGGATTTCAGGCAGCGATTACGTAATAATATAATTTTCCGCACGCGGAGAAGAGAAACGCTCGCACCGTGCACACTGCTCCGCTGGCCGCTCGCGCGGACGGAGTGCCCCACCGCGAGGGTGAGGACGATCGCGACGTCGTACGTCCGCGTCGCGTCACGTCGAGGAGGAGAAGGTGGCGGTCGAAGTTCACGGGCAGGCGGATTCCCGGATCCCGTCGGGCGGAGGACGTTCTCGAAGGAGGAACGAGTCCCGCTAGAGCTGCCGCGAGGACCCGCGGACTCTCATCTGTGATGCGGCCGCCATGTTGACTCGCCGAATGTCAAAACAGACCAAAAAAAGAGCGCAGCCGTGTCGCCGTCGCCGTCGTCGCCGTCATCGTCACTGTCATCGCGCGCTGCGGCGGGACGAGCGCGTCTCCCTCTCTCTCTCTCTTTCTCTTTCTCTCTCTCGACAGAGGTTATAACCCAGGTAGAGCAAGAAGTCACGAAGATGTCAAAATAACATCAAAATGATTGCAAAATGTCATTATTATGTCACTTTATCGCTTTTTTTTTAGCGTTATTTTGATGTCAATATGATGTTATAACTTTTGTTCTACCTGGGTATATATTTATTTTTAAGATCCTGAATAATATGCTGCCGGAGGCACAAAGAAGTAGACTAGAGATAGTAGGAAGTGAGAGAGAGAGAGAGAGCGAAAGACGAACAAGACAGACGGAACCCTGGTGAAAATAAAATTTGGAGCATAAGTCGAATATAAGGGAAGGGTGATATAAGCGTGAACAAAACGTCTAGGAAGCGAAAATTAAAACACCGGAGCATAAAAAAAAGCGTAAAAAAATATTAACGCTATAATAATTCTTTTATGCTCCGGTGTTTCAATTTTCGCTTCCTAGACGTTTTGTTCACGCTTATATCACCCTTCCCTTAACATTCGACTTACGCTCCAAATTTTATATTCACCAGGGAAACATTGTGATAAAATTTCGTACGACTAGGAAGTGCACAGAAAAGTATGTTTCACAAAGGTGTAAAAATGTATAAACTTGCTACCAGCCGACATAAAGCAGTGCGAAAGAATGAACTATTTAAACGAACGCTAAAAGCTATTTAAGCAATATGTAATTGCATATGTAACAAAATAGCTGACAAAAGCTAATAAAGATCATTCATTCTCTCTATCCTCTATCTCTCTTTCTCCCGTTCGCTCGCCAGCTGATCTCGCGAGAATCGGAGTCGATCGTCGATCCTCGCGGCGCGGAGCAGCGCGCGCGCGCAATTTTGCATCCAGGGTGTGCAACGTGCATCATGTGTGCATACGTACCGCGCGCGCGGCTGGAGCGATGACGTTTGTCGCCCATGACGCCCGCGGCGCGGGGGCCCGTAGTGGGCGTGGAGGGCCCGGCCGAGCAGTGTCGGTCGGCTATCGACGGCATCGTCGGCCAATATGGCGGTGAGGTGGAGAACGACGGTCTCGCGCGGCGCGCGTCGCGATCCCGTTTCCGCGCAGTGAGAGAGAGCGAGATCCTTCCCAGGTGATTGTCCCATTGTCCCGCGGCGGTGTGACAAGGCGTGTGACGCCGGAGTCGTGTCCCCTCTTACGCGCCCTCGGACCCCGTGGCTCTCCCGACATCCGCTCCCAGACTGGCGTGCACGATTAGGAAAACAGTGTCACGTTAAACTGTCAATGAGACGACCGCGGAGCGGTGACGCTGTCGACGGGGTAGAGACGCCGTCGTTGTGCGTTGCTCGTGGGATACGTGGAGCGGTGCAGGCCTGACGCGTAGATGTACGTGGGACGAAACGTGGTTGCGACGGTTTTTCCTTTCTAATTTATTCCATATAAAATTCCGTAGATTCTATGGAATATAAATGTACATATACGGTCAGTTTAATGAACGTGCATCCGTGTCTCAGGCTCGTGCTGACTCGAGATAAAAATTATAGTTGTCTGTTAGTGAGTTAACCAAGTTGATTTTTTTTTCTTTCATTCTGTTTAAGGAAGATGTATGACACAGTCGACATAGAGTATCAGTTATATTGCATTTATGTTATAATTTCGCAATATTGTTATATTACATTGTTGAGTGCGAAATTGTAACATAGATATAATATAACTTGTGTGTGTGTGTGTGTGTGTGTGTGTGATTGAGAATTTATCTCTCCTTTAACAGTTTTACAACTAGAAGTATCACGTGATCATTTCTGTATGACAGTTTCTATTTTTTGGATTAATACTCTATTTCTTGTGTAAAAAATAGGATTCTGAAATTTTATAACTTCAAAATAAAAGAAACGATTGATGAAAAGTGATAAAATTTCAGAATCCTTTTACACAAGAAATCGTCAGGAATATAATTAATGATCATTCTGTTAAATTTTCTATTAATGTGGATTGGAATAAACAAATAAATATGATGCAATTGTGTGATGCACTTACATTATTATAAGTTTGTTGGAATATGATTTTGTAATGTGTTTTTATCTTTTAGGTTTAATTTGAGACGCTGCTGGTAGCTATAACCATGGTATGAGCCTTACATCAGATGAAGTAATGTTAGACAATAATTAACATTCTTAATCGCTGTACCTTTGCTTGGATCTCCTTGAAAGATGCCAAGTTTACGGAAGAAAGTTGCCGGCTTCATGCGCCAACTGTCTATCAGCAACTTAGCTGGGGCTGTGGAAAGCATAGGCCTCGGGGAACACACGCTTCGAAGCCCGCAGTCATTGACGCAGGACTTTGCTGGCGGCTGTTTCATCACGCGCTACCTCAACGGGTAAAAAACATCCCCGTCGCACACATTCTTCTATTAATTTATATCGCTCTAATACATTTACTTTGACATTTTTAGTCTGGAAACGAAACAAGAAGGACCGTCAATTTTACACGGCAGGAATCCGGAGGAATTGCCGAGCAGGCAAATCGACGTTTTTCCAGAAAACGAAGAAATATTCGCGGCCTACACTGGTCCCGACAGCGGCCTTACCGCGGTCAACCTTCAACAGAAACATTTAAGTATTAGCGATACCGATATCGATTACATTGATATGCTAGATCAGAATGAGCAATATAGAAGTGGTGAGTTTAGAAGAAAGACATTCACGAGATAAATTCTTATGTCGTTGCAAAATAAAAATGTGATAAATCTTTTTCCAGGATCTACAACGTCAAATGTCACGATTGCGGGAGTCACCGATTGGTTTAATCCTCATGAAAATGCGTATGGAATTGCGACTACGCTGTACGAGAAAAATCCTACGAATAATATCAACAATGGAGAACCGATAGCCGATTGTTTTGGCATTGTAGCAAAACCAAACTCTGCCATACTGGCGCTTGCGGATGGCGTTAATTGGGGTAAGAGTATAGTAAATCTAAAAAAAAATTGGATAAAATAGTGAAAAAAGTTTCGTTCGACAAATGTATTCATAACTTTAGAATATCTTTGATCACATTAATAAATTTTTGAGTTAGAAAAATATTACAAGTATCAGAAACTTAATTCACATATTAGTTTTTGATAAAAAAATATGATTTTTTTTTCTTTAAACTTATTTATGTTTCACTAAAATTATTGTAATTAGACTCGGCTTTTGTTACCACTAGCCCCATTCTATTTTAATTTAGGTTGAGTTTCTGATAATTTGGAATTTTTAGGAACGAAAGCGAGCATAGCAGCCAGATCTGCGGTTCATGGAAGCATAGAGTATTTGAACCGTGCTCTATTCTGCCCGTCTATAAATAGCGAAATGACAACGACAAAGGACGTATTTATAGCGTTACTTCGATCATTCCACGCGGCACACTCGTTGATTCTTCAGGAGCAAGGAATGCTTACTACCTTAACAGTATGCACGATCCTTCCACTGCCAAGTTCAACCGATAGCGATACAAATATATGTCAGAGAAAGTACATTGCCTGTACCTGCAACGTTGGTGATAGTTTAGCTTACGTATATTCAGGGTACGTGTCTCTTGTTATATACTGAATTATATAAATTGCAGTTTAATAATTGTTATATGTTAAAATGAAAATAGGAAAACTGGGGTGAGAGAGATAACGCGAGGATCTCACGATATTCATTGCATGCGAGACATGCGAGATGCCTTAGGAGCCCTGGGTCCAGTAGACGGCTCTAATCCCGAATTGAATAATCTAACCCTGGCCATAACGGAGGTCGAGAGAGGCGACATAGTGTTTCTGACTAGTGACGGAATTTCCGACAATTTCGATCCTGTGGTGGGAAAATTTGCAGTCTTACCCAGTCACGGCAGCGGCGCCGACGCCACGCTGAAAAGCCACGATGCAAGGTCGAAGACGCGTCGGAGGTCCACGGAAAATCTGCGGCACACCGAGTCGAGCAATAGCAACGTGAACAGCAACAATCTCCCGGTAGTCGAGGCTTATCAGAGGCACGAACTCACCCTGCTTAGAATGGAGGATCTGCTGAATCGCGGAGTTTCCGGGGAAGGTCCGCCGTGCAATAGTGCTAAGCATCTGTGCGAACTTCTTCTGGACTTTGCGGTAAGCGAAGAAGAAATATTCTTCGATATCCTTCGTACGATATCTTTATTAATTCTCGTTTCGTCCGCAGGTACGTATTACTGCGGCAAAGAGGCGGATCCTCGAAGACACGGAATTGTATTACGCGCAGCATAAAGACGGTCACCTCGTGCAGCTATCGAAGCAGGAGCAGAGGTCTCGAAGGAGGAAGACGCTGGAGAAGATATCTATGATACCTGGCAAGCTAGATCACGCGACGGTCGTTGCATACGTAGTCGGATCCTAAATTTCTTCAAAGTGTAATTAACAATAGAGAGAATATAGTTTTTATTCGTATAAAAATTGAGATTAAACTTTCTATATTGTAACATTCTTACTTAGCGTTAAATAAAAGGTGAATATATCTTTTACAAAGCCAGTGTCAAGTCAGTTTATCTCTAAATAGGGATAAGTATAATTGGAGTGAAAGATGCATTCAGTATTGTGAATTGGGTCGGGTTTTTTGCGCATGTGCGGCGAAAATGAGTAAGAGATGTACATACATACATATAATATGATGATGTATAGGCAAGAGTCTTGATCGTTAAACGAAGATAACTTTGATACAACATTAATATTAATAAAGTAATATTTATGTATGCATAATGAATAATGGATTTCTAATGTTGATAAAAAAATTACTAAAGAAACGCATAGAATTAGAATTAAATGAAAATTCATGATTAGATGAAAATATAAAAAATCGTAAGCTTTTTTTATGATTGTTAATTAAGAATACTTTTTCATTTTATCATGAAACAAACGAATTAATCTTTTATTACTTTATAATATCAGCAAAAATTAAATATTTATGTTATATATTAG
>VBVQ01003067.1:0-20935 GCA_011636635.1 Tetramorium simillimum | reverse complement strand
GACAGGAAGACCGGGGGCCGAGAGGTAGGAGGAGCGAGGTTGGCTTTGCAATGCGGCTCCGGCCAATATTTCAAACGGCCAGACATTCGGAAAGAATTGACAAGGTACGCGCGGCGGCGTTCTCTCCTTTCGCAAAACAACCCTTTCGTCCGCGGGCCAGGCTGGCGTCGCGGCGCATCCCCCGGCAGAGCGAGGGGGGCGCCGGAGGAGCCCCGCCGGCGGCCATCTTGTTGTTTGTGCAACCGCCGTCGGCCGTCACACTCGCACCCATCGCACGGCGCCACCCTCCATCGTGTCCCATTGGCGCGTTTAATCGCCAACAACCGGCTAACGTCGAAAAGCGGATTAATTCTTAAGGATAATTGGAAGGGAATCGTCCCGACTGCATTTATGCGGAAAAATAAGGGGAGGGAGGGGCGATATCGGGCGGGGTGGAGACGGCCGCGGACGGGCAAGAGAGAAAAGCGAGCCACTGGTAACGCGCCAAGTCTCGCCCTTCGCGTCGCACGTCGCGTGTTTTTTGTTCTCTAAACGCGCGCGCGTGTAAATACAGAAATAATAAGAGATCGGTCTTTTCTGCGGCGAGATAGGCCGATTCGACGGGCCGTAAAATCAAAAATGAGTTTTCAATTACGATCCCGACTGCCCGACACGATTCTTCCAGCGTTGTTATCGCGCGGGCGGTAAATCAAAGATAGGGCTAAACAATGATTTCGGTTGTAATAACTTGCAATGATTTTTAGAACTCACCATAGTGGACATAACAATCTAGTTACAACGAAATTAGCAGCGAAATAAGTCACATGTTCCATGTTGGGCGGATTTGGCTTTCAGGCATCGAAGATTAAATGCCACGTCTCTTTCATCGCAAATCTCCCTTTCCGAGATGAAAGAGAAAGAGAGAGAGAAAGAGAGAGAGAGAGGGAAGTGAGCTGCATTTTGCAGGAGCAATACTCACGTTTTGATCGCGCAATGCGAAAAAATATTTTCACGCCACGCCAGAATTGTTTTCGTGGTCGCGCGCGGATTTAACGTTAAATGTCCCCGGGCGTGAAAGCGCTCGCTTTTAACGCGTCGAGTATAGCCTGCGACTCGTAAATCCGGCCGCGTCGATTTGAATCGCCCGGTAGCGCGCGCGATGGAGGATGGCGATAGAGCCTCCGATAGAAGGCGGAGGGGTCAATAACCCGGTGTACCCACAGCTTTTTCCATAGCCGCGAAATGGATGTGGAGGCTCGTTGCGGGCGGCAGCCGAAATGCGCAAGTATTCCTTCAGCGGAGATGATCGAGTTTCGCCGCAATTGAAATTGATATTGATATTTTTTTTGCGCGCCGCTGTCGCCGCTTCGGCGCGACGCGTGCGAATAACGCTCGTGAGAAAAATCGAAATATTTTCGTTGGGACGCGTCGTTAAACGTCCGCAAGTTAAAAATATTCAATATTTCTACGATTCTACGTCTGATGAATTACTCTTCCGCTCTTCCGCGGTGGTCACGTCCGGAATCCTTAAAAGTTACACGATTAACTTTCCAACTTTTGCAGATTTAACATTGTTTAGCAATTATCAACACAATTAATTTCGTTGCTTTAACAATCTGATACTTTTGCACACATAAATCTGTATGTAATTACAATATTTCTAATAACTGCATTTTTAATTAACAGTATCTCATTTTTTGGAGGACGTAACGTTTCTGCAGTAATAGCTTTAATTAATAGCTTTTTGTAGTATGAAATATAGATACACGGCTGTGAAATAAAGTGCGCACGGTTGCACCCGGCCACCTGACGCTCGATTTCGAAATATTATAAAGTCTTATCGGCTCATTTTGACCGGCAACGAGCCGGATTTAATAATACAACTGAAATCGGGAGGGAAGGACTACTTCGGAAATTCCAATAGTGAGTCTTGTTAGAGATATTATTAGAACTGGCGGGATTTAGTAAACTGCTAAATATGAAATTGTTCCGAGTCGGAGTCGGAGTTTTATGTTTAACTATCTCGACTTCTTCGACAGTAATGTATAAACTGGCACGTGTTACACAATATAAAAAATCGACCAACACACATCGCGAACTTGGAGAAACTTAAATTGAACGTACGTTTAAGTTGCACAAAACGCGGCACCCGAGTTTTTCTTTTATTAAATTATCATGATTAAGTTGATTATCTCTATGATTATCTCTAGATTTTCAAGTTATATGCATCGATGAAATTGTAAAACGGCGGAAGGGAAAACAGCGGAAGCGAAAACGGCGTTATATCCTTTTGTAACGAAGGGAATGGGATTACGTTTCTGTTCTGATTGTGAGTGGGACAACGTAAAAGACGTGTCCCACGACTCCGTCATTCGGTTGTTCGCCAATCGCCGAAGCGGAACGGGAAAATTTACCTTTATGGTGTAGACAGTGTAGACGGAAATCTTTCTCTCTCTCTCTCTTTCTCGCTTCTCCTTGTTTTTTTTCTCTCTCTCTCTCTTTCTTTCACACGAAAGTCCGATACTGTACGATAGCCCAGAACTCGTAGAAACGGGACGCGGAAGGAAAAGAGGAAACTCGCTCTCTCTCTCGGAGGGTAGGAAGGGTTTGGAATGCCGCGAGGGTGGCATGGGTGGATGTGGCGCTTTGAAACTTTTCCACTTTAACAATTATGAGCCGGAATTGAATACAGCTTGGTCCGATTGTGAATTCGCTCGATTTGCTGTCCTTATCGCTATCGGCCGCCTCCATAAATAACGCACGCGATCTTACGGAGTTTGGAACGATAGTGCTCTCTCGATCGAGACTCGATCAGGTCGCGGTTCCTCTTTCTTACTCGGCGTCTCCCCAGCACGCGCTATACGTCCCGTTGCATTTATGAAATTTAATACGGACGAGCGGCATTGAAATTGAAAAGATTGTTGAAGTAGATTGTCGGTAGATTGAAAAGATGGTCGAAGCACTGACCGTAGTGCGCCGGTAATGTGGAATACGCGGGCTTCGGAAATAAAAATAGCAAATGTATAACGAATAAAATTGATATTGAACGGCTGATAATAGATCATGAAGTAGATCCAACGACTTACAGATGTAGGATAAGGGTAGTATCAGAATAGGATGTAAAAACGAAATTGCCATTGAAATAATAATTGGAACGTAGATCATGAAATGTAGATTACAAAAACATCAGTAATATGAATGAGAACAAAATTCTGAATATTAAAAGTCTTGAAAAATATTCATTGCTATAAACGTTGAGATCTACGAAGTTGGTACCCCAAGATGTAAATTTTTATGGCATTTGATTGTCCATAATTTTGTTTATAAACAATTGTTTTTAAAAGATTTTTTCGTTTGAAAAGACTTAAAAAAAAAAGAAATGTTTAATTAATTTTTCGTTTGATAAATATTAATTAAAAGTTTCTAATTGCAATAATTCACGTTGTCAAAAGTTATATGGTAAGGATTAACTGTTGATGTCGTGTTTAGATTTACGTATGATTTTATATTCACGGATGAAGTTACGTGCCGGTCAGCCCGAAAATCGCGAACCCCCCCGAAAACTGCGGTGAAACGAATTCGAAAATTGCATTTGAAAGTTGCCGAAGGTTCCGTCAAGTCTCGCCAAGCGAGTTCGAGACTGAAGTTCGAGCCTGCACCTTGTTTGTTTGCGACAGTAGGGAAAAGACCGAAGTTAGAAAGAGGAACAGCGAGGAATCGCTACGAAGTCACGAAGGGCGGATGAGAGGAGACGGAGAGGAGCGCGCGAGAAGGAAGAGTGAAAGAGGGGAGCCCTTCTAACCGATGCAAAAACGTCGGGAATCGTCGCAAAAGTTAAACAAACGACAGTGGCAGTCGTCCGTTTCCGCTCCACGCTCGCCACAAGGAAACTTTCTTTCCAACTGCCTTTTTGCCGTTCACATTGCGGCATAATCGTTCCAATTCGACATTATCGCCGAGGAGAGTTAAACAAAAGCGGTGCTTCGTCGCGCTCAATCTTTTCAACGCTTCCAAAAGTGGATTAATCCTGAAAATCAGACGTAAACGCTGTTAAAACAAATTCAATTGGGGAAATTCAATTCTCGCGGTAAATTTACTTCGCTCGGTTCCAAATCTATTAAAAAAAAAAGAAAAAGAAAAGAAATCTGTCGTCGAGAATCAGCGGCTACCATTTTCACATAAAATGGTATCAATGGCGATATATTACATACGTAAGCAAAATTATGCGTCGTTGCACGCCTCGCATTTTCCCCGAGTCTTTGATCCGACGTTCCGAAGCAAATCCGCGATACCTAATAAAGCCGCATTTTTGGCGAGCGCGCAACGCGTCCCGTCCCGTTCTGGCGTCCAAGCCCGAAAGCTCCTGATAGTGGCTTAGCCAGGATCCGCCAGTCAGTCGGCGGATTAAGGTATCTCTCGGCGGCCGCGCGTAATCTCTCCCCGCTACCGGACATTTTCGCCACCCAAATCGTTTATCGTCTCCACGCTCCCGTTACGTTGACCGTTTGAACGCACTATCGTATAACGGTGCGCGCTTCTACGTCGTCATATTTCTCCTTTATCCCGCCTATCCCCGCAAAACAGGCTCTTTCGTGCACGAAATTACTCATACGCCGAAATGCACCGATTTTCGTTTTTTTCTTGTTCTTTTTGTTTCACTATCCGTATCGAGAGATTTATCCTATCCGCGTTGATTGCTTTCACCATTAGACATATGCAAGTATACCTATATATATTGTCTTTTTTTGATTTACGGGTTACATATTTAGTTCAAAAAGTAACAATACTATAATTAAAGTGACCGAAGAAGAGACATATATTGAAAAAGAAATTTATGATTTTATTTCATTTCATATAGTGTTTGAAGATAATATTGTTTATGATTAATGAAACTTTTAATTAAATTTTGTAAAAGAGGATAAAAGTTTCATACACGCGTTACTTTCATTACAGCGCTTTGACATTTATATATATTTTTTTTATCCGCCGCTTTAATTTTACCGAAAAAGATCTTGGTTTTTTTTATATAATATAATACTCAGTTAAAAAAGTTAAACCTTACGCGTGAACACATTCGATTACATTTATTTGTTTTTACTTCATTTTTAATTTGTTTAGATTGAATATTTGAACGAATTTTTCGATCGCAACGTTATTCGGTATTTCCGTTTCTGTTTAGGATATCGTATCGCGATATTCTTCGGATATTTTCTACTCGGTATGTAGAAGCAGCGGTTTGACATTAACGCGGTAGGACCTTTACTTAAAGGGACCTTCGAAATATCGCGTTGCCGCGACATTTCCGGCATGAGAACGCAACTTTTCCCGACGGCGCGATTATGTATCGACGATACCCGACGACGCCCGGCGTCGCAGTTGTTTTATGTCGCGTCGTGCGTTCTCGGCTTACCCACTGAAGACATTCCTCTTCTTCGTCCACGTCGGCAAGACTGAAGGATAGAGAGGATGCGCATGCGGGGAGGGATGTATCGGGAAAGATGTCGCGGGGGGATGAGTCCGGCTGCTTCTTGCCGAGTTGACGATAAACTTTCGTACAAGTTAAATACGAGAGCGGGATGAAGATGCATTACCCGAGCGCCGTCCCTCGCGCTGGCGGTGGACGCCACTAAATTGAAGGAAGATTCGGTCCCGGAAAACTGAAAGGAAGCGAACGGACGGAACGAGTTTCGCGATTTCTTTGTGGGGCAACGATTCAAAGGGATTTTCCTCTCGCCTCGTTCGAGAGGTTCGGGACAGCCGCGAATCTTTTCTCTCGAATCTCTGGCTGATCATGACGCTTTTACCTTTATTCTATTTATAGTTGAATCATCAATCCTCTTCGCCGTATACCTTTCATAACAATGAGACTGTAAAAGACACGAAATCTTTTATTCGATGAGAAGCGGGCAAATTTGCAAAATGTTTTCATAAATAAAGTAAATTTCTTTGGGTGAAGTTATAAGACTGAAATAGCAATAGTTGATAGAAGATTTGTGAAATTGGAAATTAATTATTTTTTCTATAATTTTATGTGAGTACACATATTACCATTCTTCTAGCTAAAATTACAATACTTGTAATTTTAGATAAGATGCAATTCTTGGTATGGCGAAGAATTAAGTTTTATGAAACTAATTTTTAATTCTCAAATTCTGTCACAGAGAGAAACTAGACAAATTATATTTCGTGCTTTTCAAGCGAGAACGTTTAAATTGCGAATGTAGCTTTCATTTCTATTATAAATGCAAATTTATTATTTAAATATGTACGCAGGGGAGTGAGGTAATCTTTTAACCCTTATTTCAACCTTAAAAATAGAACAATAGCTTTTAACGAGTTAAACGAAAAGCCGTATTCCATTTTCGGGTGTAATTCATGAAAACGCTGACGTAACTTACACCAGAATTATAACAAGGTCGGGCAACGAGATTGCCTTTGTTTCCGGAAAAGGATAAACGTCACGTCCTATTATTCCTATCCTCATAATTAGTTGAACGGATATTGTACCAGGGATTTAGTATATGTATCTTTATCCGGTTTGTTTTATTTATTCTGTAATAATGCATATTTGTATATCATTAAAACATTTATATCTTTTCAATTATTGTAATTATATGAGTTATAATTATATATTATCGTAATTATTTAGGCATTTTTTAATACTTTGATTAGGTCTTACTTTTTGCAGAAATATTTTCGATAAGTATATCGTACGTTTGATTTAAAATTCATGACAGTATTTATTCATTTATAACTTTATTATTAAAGATATACAAACGAAATATCGAATTGTATGTGAATGATCAATTTATTAATTTCAATTTTCTCATAGCTGGGGAGCTATGTGAGGTTGCCTCCCTCTCCTCCATCAAATTCTTTTGTTAATAATATTTAGTCTAGGAATGCGCGAACAAAAATTCGAAACGTGCAAACGACGAACAATCGACTGAGTTTTAGTAAGTCATTTTTTGAAGTGTTGGATACTAACTTTACGTGACGATGGGGGGGGGGGTCTCTTCTCTCGAGGCCTCCGATTCCCCTGTGTGGCCGCGTTCTACGTTGTTCACGATGGTGGTTGCGACGCGGCGTGTATTAGCCGGCGCGCGAGATGCAGGTCTGGAAGGCCTGAAGGGCCTGAGTTGGCAATAGTGAAGAGCACCCACTCGCTGCGACACTTGTGAGCGGCCTCATTGTCTCTCGAGAGAGTCTCCTCCAGCTTCGTCCTTTCCCTCCAACACCCCCACAGCGTTCTCCTCCTAGTCCCTTCTCATCCTCGCGGCTTGTTCTGCCTGCGCCTTCACGATCCGCCTTTCCTCCTACACACCCTCGCTGTCCCCTTTTCTTTGACATCGTCCGTCCGATCCGACGAGCAACCCTCTCGGGATGTGACGTCGGTACGGTAGGTCCCGTTTTTGCGCCGCGCGAGTCTGCGGAGGAACCAGGGGAGGCCGGGACACGAAGAGGCAGTCTTGTCCTGTCTTGGCTTGTCTCGCCTTGTCTTGTCTTAACAAGCTTATGCAGCACTCTCCAACTGCATCGGTCGCCACCTCTAGTCGATATCCTTGTCTCTGAAAAGATATTGCGGAATAGCAAAATATCTAACCATCTAATCTAAGCTTATCTATCGAATAGATTTTCACATAAAGATGATATACGCGGCTCATTATTGTTTTTTAATGAAAGGATATCTCCAGGAGTGCTCCAAAATTCAAATTTTCCATGTAGTAATTTTGATAAGCTTGTTAATTGAGCAATCGATACGATAATGATCAATTTTCGAACGACGGAGAGAAATAAGAAATCGTAATTGATAAGAAATTATTGAATGACATCTAAAATAATCGTTTAATAGGACACATTCGTTAGAAATTTACGAAGATTGTCGCATAATTACTTTAAACACACTCTCTTCCATATTTGTAATAGTTAATTCAAAATATTTCCAGTTTCTCTTTAAATCTTGAATTGATTTCCCATTTTATACGTTCTCGCATGAATAAAGGAAGTCGAGATCAATGGATTAAATACATAAATGTTAGACACATAGATGTTAGATTCGTTCTGCTTGGTTCTGGGGGATTCATTCGCGTACGCTTTATCGGTTCATTATACGCAAGATCGATGGCATCTACGAGGCCGTAACATTTTTCGGATAAGACCGGTCTAACCCTCCGTCGCTTTCTTGGTCGTTGTTTGTACGTGCATGTGCGCGCCCCGCAGACCCGTCTTATCTTAGCGTTTCCGGTCCAGCGAGCCGGAAATGCGTAATAGAGGGAGTAGACGAGTAGACGTGAGGGACCAGCAGGGCGAAACGAGAGAAAGAACGCGAGCACGTGCGGAAAATGGAGAGGGAAAACACGCGCGAATATCGCGTCTGATATAACGAGCGCCCTCGCTCTCTTTCTCCATCTCTTTCTCGTTCTCTCTTTTGACTTCCGCAAACTAATCCCGTCTAAAATCCCAAAGTCCCTTTCGAAAATTATAAACCAAGCTACTCTGCTTTAATGGCATTATTATACAGCTTTTCGCAATCTCATGCGTTCCGTCATGCGTGTTCGAATAAGAATAGGAAATGTTTATTAATTTGAAAAGTGAAACGCGTGATTATTTATTTATGTAAAATGAAATTCCAAACGTAAGAAAAACATTTATTAAAGTGCAAGTGATTTTTGAGCAATCGGTGTTTGTTTCAGGTTAAAGAAACATAAAATGAAATTTTTGTTGATAAAATTAATTGATTAAATTTTGACTTTTTATACGCGTTAAAGAAATATTTTTCACTTTCGCGATGGATAAAAGTCACGCTCCATTTATATAATCTATATTATACGATATAATATCGGGCCAATGTGATCTTTCAGGTCTGCTGCTATTATATTCGCGCTTGCAGTAAATTAAATTTGCGATACCCTTAACATCTTTGTTTGAAACTTGAACATTATTTAATTGGAACACCTTGCTCTTGACGAAGAAAGGAGAACTTTTACCGTTGACAAGCAAGAATCAGAAATTGAAGACGGTAGAGTCAAATTTCTGCGCGAAGAAAATGATTTGACCGTCTCGCAGCGTGATCCTGGGAATTAAAGGTGCAAGGAGACAGCACAGAATCTCCTTAAGCCCCTGCTTCGTATAAATTAGTCCCGAAGCCTTCACACTCGTCGGATTACGGGGATTATCCGGATCATAGGGAATCCGCGGTCCAATTAATCTGAATGGGACTTTGGAATAAACTCGGTATGAAGAAGCAATCGCGACGGCTATTCAGATCGGGAACAACGCTGAAAATTTATTTATCTGATTGCCTGTTACGTTGTTAAATTGTTTGAACGAAACTAAAAGAATGCCAATTCGCATTTAAACTCAAAGTTTGCCATCGGTCGAAAAATTTGAACGTCGAGATAAAAAATTGTCGGATTTTTTGGATTGTTAGCACACATATGAATAATCTGAATCTGAGTTTAGATAAAATAGCTAAAATGTTAGCTAAGCAATTTTTCTTGATGTCTAAACTGTTATACTCAAGGTTATACTGCTTAATCATCGCGTATTATGGTATCATTTATTTTACACGTATTGAATGAATTGTTTAAACTATTTGAAATTCAACTACATAAATTGTTTGCATTTATAATTATTCAAATCTTAAAATACTAATATATACATAATATAACGTGACAATTAGAAATAGGAAAGAGAAACGAGAAAGAATTATTCACAGAAAAAAATAACAATCTAATCGTTGTGGCGGATAATACAATTACAGTCAAAAGAGATTAGCGGTTCAATATATTACACGAAAATGTAATAATACAAGCGATAGAGGGCCGCGGCAATCTTGATAGAGAGATGTCCGTAGCTTCACATCGGCGAATTCGAGCACCATCGAAGTCGACGAAACGCCTGACGTTGCAGTCGCTTCGCGAGTTCGCCGTAGCGTGAAGTACAGCAGGATACGCTTTCGCCTTTCGCCCCCGTTCCTTTAGCCCCCTTTCCTCTCTCTCCCTTTTTACCCCGTCACCGTTGACGACTCTGGAAAACGCCACCCTGTCCCGCGCCACCCTCCCCGCCCCCTCTGGCAACGGGTATGAATATCGTCAGCTCTTTTTCACCCTCGTCGAACATATTTCAACGACAGTAGGCGTCGAGAGAGAGTCGACTGATGCCTCGGCACAATTCCGAATACGCCGCGGGGTGGCTCAATCGCTCGTTCACTTCGATTGGGATTCCACCACTTCCGGGGAGAGAACGCGAGGCTGCCAAAGGACGGAGCGGGCGCCGTAAGGGTACAGACGGTGGCTTTACTTTTTTTTTTGTGCTGGCGCATTTTTTTAAAAGCTTATGCACAGAAATAGATCTAAATTGCTTTTCGCTAATGTCAACAATCCCGACGAAAGAAATTTTATTTTCCATTACTATACATTTATTTAAGCTAATTTAAATTTATCGTATAAACTTGATTATAAAAGATATAGATGGAGGGAGAGGGGAGATTTAATATTTAAAAATTATATTTATCTCCGCGAGACAATGAGAAGATATCTGAAATAATAAACGTAAGATGTAAATCTTCTATTAGTTATACAGAACAAAAGGAGGATAATGAAAGTAAAATAGTCGGTTTGTCTTTTCTATAATCATAAAAATTTTACAACAAATTGGCTTATGATATCTTTCGGTATCTTATATATTTCTTTTGCTTACCTTATCTAATTTAACCATTTAATTTGAGTTGCAGAAGCTATATGGCTCTCGTTAATTATCTGTTGTAGTCGGCAGAGATTCTATTGCTAGTTTACAGGGTTAATTAGCTTGTGTTACTAGCTGAGTTTCATTTAACTCGACTGTCAATTTAGGTAGCGTTTACTTAACTTAATTGTTTAACTAAAATCAATGGAGTTGTAACATGTAAATAAATATAGATAGTGGAATAGATTGCGAATTATGTAATTTACATAAACAATTAGAAACTGTTTCAAAATCTGTGATACATATTTTTGTTGTTATTAAAAAAAAGTATGTTAATGAGAATTAGCGCATCGAAAGAAATAGTGCTTCTCAATTTAAATGAACTTAATAAATTTACTTTTCTATAAAACTGACGTTGAGGAACGCAAGTAAGAGTGTAGTACGAAGATCTTCTAGTGAGATATCGACAAATCATTGACTCGCGTTATCGATACCTCATGAAACTATCGTCGTCGACACTTTACATTCGAAAAAATGGAATATTATCCTTACGGAATTCGTACGGCGGAACCGAATCCCCTCGAGTCGTTCTCCAGAGAAATGGGTCGAAATTCGTTGAAGTACCAAAAAATATATCGCCTGGATGTTGCCGAGAAGATCGCGAAGAAGAGCTCCGGAACGTCCGTGAGATCGTCGTCGCCCCTCGAGAACGATTTATAAGCCAGCCGTTCCGACGAGCTCGCCCGGCACTCTCGTCTCCTTTCGGAGCAGCCCGGCTCCCTTTTTGCGGCTTTGAGGCTCCCGATTCTTTACGCCGCGCCTCATTTTAAGGATGAATTTGCGCGAAACTTCTTCCACGAGCTCCGCGTCTCGCAGCCCCTTCATCGTCCCGACGCCGAGAGAAATTGCGGCGAGAAGCGAAGAGAAGCGGCTTCGTCTTATCGAGATTGAATTTTATTCCTTCACGGTGCATGTTATTAATGTAGAGAAGAGATTGTTTTATAAAGATTTTTCATTGTGCTACACCTCAGCATTTCTTTTTCTATACGTACGAGTAATGCATTGGGATTCAGCAGCAACTCGTACTATCTTTCGTTGTTATCTTGCTTGTGATTAGTTATTTTTTAATATTTTTAAAAATTAAAATAAGGACAATTAATTAATTTTAAAGAAAGAAATCAAAATGAATAACTTTTATATTTTCTTAGAGATAACTTCTCTAGGAGATAATTTTTTGTTTAAAATCCACTCTTAGGAAAGGCGTGTTAAATCGATACTTGAAAGTTTCGAAGTATTGTTGCCTCTTTTTCTGTCTGATAATTTGGCTCACAATTAGATAGCTTAATATACAGATAGGGATATTAAGCTATATGAGCCAAATTATCATAACGTAACTAGTAAGACATGAGAATTATTTGCTAATTTTTTTGCTAGTTTTGCTTTTGAAAATAATTTTTTTGCTTCACTTCTTAAAAAATTACTTAATATTGAGTTATCGAGATATTCGTAACTTTTTAAAAACTAAAGTAAAAAAATTAGTTTTAAAAGTAAAAAATAGCAGGAAATTAGCAAATAATTTTCACATCTTATTCATTACGTTGTGATAATTTGGCTCAGATTACAGGTAGGGATTGATTTATTATTTTTATTCTATAATTTTGAAGAATATGCTATCTGCTGAAATATGAAAATAGTATGAAAACGTAGAAGACGTTTAGTTCTTTCTTCTGCTCAGAGATGGTAGCACATGTGTTTGCGGAGCTTCTATTATATAAAAGTTTTTTCTGAAAGTTATACAATCATTGAATTTTATTCATCGCGCTATTTAAATTCAGTTCCTTCGTAACAAAAATCTAATCTTAAACACAGTAATGGGATAGAGAAATTATCAATTAAGAAATATTACAAGATATAGTTTTTATTTTTCAACTAAATAAAGTTTTCATTTAATCAGTCACCTTTTTTTTTGCAGAAGATTTTTTTATTCAATATATTCTTATTTGAGATTTATATTTGAAATTGATACATTTGCATTTAAAATGAAATATTTAAAATTAATGATAGAAGGAAGCTTCCAATACGACCCAATTACTAATGAATAGCTTTAGTAAATAACGGTAATGTTTTTTAATTTTACAATAATTACAAATTAATAGTGTCTTTTTAACATTGGAAAAATGTAGCTTTTTATGACTTTGAAATTAAGAGAAGCTATAACGATCGGTTATTTATTAGAACGCGTCTATTCATTGGTACAATATATCTTCACGTCTATTACAAAATTCGTGTCTTTTTAATCGAGATTATCGTACATTAGGTCTTATCAACATTTATTTTAACTTTATCAGTGAAGGATGTGCCACTTGATTGTGACGAAGGTTAGCGGGGACAGAACCTCAGGAATTTCAGTTTCGTAGGATCTTTCGCAGTTTAAGGGTCACGAAGTGGCTGTGTTCTGCGCGATAACCGTTTCTAATCTACTTTTCGCGTCTTCGTGGCGCTCGGAGACACGTCTTTGCGTCGGTTAATGGAATTAAAGTTCGGTCTCAGAATACGATTTTGCACACAGACCATACTACACGATAAGACTAATTGATACGCTCTCGTAAATGAAGCGTTGCTCGCAAAGTCGACTCACTTAACCGGCGATCTTTTGAGTCTTCTGAAAGGGCGAGGGAAAATTTCTCTCTTGAACGGTTCTAAGGATATCTTTTGCGTCAACAGTATCACATCTTCCGTTATCTAGACCTGGCATGTTGTCCTTTTCAAATTGTACCTGGGTAACATAAATAAAGAACATAAAATTCAAAGGAAGCTAAGGGGGATGTAGTATTTTAAGTAAATCTTTATTAAATAGTTCTTCGAGGTTAATCAAGATCCTGTTTGATGTTATAGCTTTAATTACAATGTAAAAAATATATTATTTGAAGGATAAATAACGGACAATAATATAGTTTATCGCGGCTTTTCTGTGTAAAGGTATATATAGGGATGAATTTAATCACGGAATAAAAAAACCGTCATATTTCGTCTATTATCTCGTGATACTTCAATTGATAGAGCAGGAAGAATGAGTTCATACTAATACGGAGGTTAAGCATTGTTAACCGATATTGTTACAAGCGGCTTTACATCAGTCATCGCTGAAACTTGCAGAATAGGGAGGGAAACATTATGTCTCCTTCTGCGCTTCTATCTTAAGAAGAAACGTGGTCTTTGTGCTCGAAACGACATTCGCTGTCACTCTCAGCTATTCACTCGCTACCGCGTGAGAGTTGCGAAGTTTGCGCGAAAGTTTCGCCAAAAGTCAGCAGGCCGAGTGACGCCCGTAAGAAACTGCCGCGGAGAGCTTGAGAGTGAATGGCATCGATTATTATACATAAGCAAGCCGCGATCTGCGAAAATTTTCCACACGGAATTTCACTCCGTTCACAGTGGAAATTCGATTGAAACTAAAAGTTTGTCGTGAACAACTCTGTTGTAGGCGTAAAGTAAAGAAAAATCTTCATACATATATTTTTTTAATCTATTAATTAACCCTTGGGGTACGCACAGGGTCATATTGACGCTGTACTCAACTTTCAAATAAAAAATAGTTTAAACCCTAAATTGAAAAATATTGAAAACGAGAAAAAATATGATTTTTTATTTAAAACGTCTTTTGCAAAATTGTTATTTTTGCAACATTTTTTTACAATGTTCATAATGTTATAACGACACATATAAACTACTTATTATAGGCATATTTCAAAAATATTTAAAATATTACCAAAAATTTTTTTAAGACAATCGAACAAGCATATTTTAAATGAGAGCATCTTAAAATGTGGACAAGGTCAAATTGATCCTGTGTGTTCTTCTTGATTGAAAAAAATAGGTGTGTTCCCCGAGGGTTAAATTAATCCTTTTAATGAAGGTATATTTCTTGATATTTTTTTACAAAATTTACTAGCGATATTTTATTGAAACTCTGATAAAATAAAATCTTTTATAATTAGTATCGTTTTAATTTAAAGTCAAAGTTCGTTATAATAAGATTATTTCAAATTAAAAATTCAAAATTGATTGAATCAAATTGATATATCTTGTGACACAGAAATATAATTAGAATTATTTTATTCTATTCTATTAATACAGTATGTCAAAAAATTAATCGAAACATAAAATTTTTATTAAGAGACAATATAAATATTTTTTTTATAAATATAGGTATAATTGCGTTTCATGTGTGTAATGGAACGGTTATACTTAAAGACTTTACGATAAAATTATATTGTGAACAGATAGGGAGGGTGTGACTATCCTTTAAGGTCTCAATGTTACTCTTGTAGGGAGAATAGCGAACGTGTGTAAGGTCGGAATGCGTTTTCTCCCTGTCGATAAATTGTCGGGATTCCTGTTATTCCCCTTTCGTCGAGAAGTTTTCATTCGGTGCGAGAAATGCAGGCAAAATATTTGTAAGCAAACTTTGCGGTACGACTCTTTTATTTCACTGTTATGTTTATTCGAGTGTATTTTTCTGTCATGATATTAAGGGTTTGGAGAAAAAATAAATTTCTGCCAAGACATCGTATTAACCGAATGTTATCTACAATACTCCAACACAATAAATAGAATATGTTATCGTTAGAGCTGTATGCTTTGAGGGTTTGCGGATTAGATGATAAAGCAAAATGCTGAATTAGGCTCGTCGTAATCTTTTATATACATACGTGTATGTGTATCTCCGTCTTACTTTTTGGTCCTGCACTTTTGACTCTGTATGTATTCTCTTGTTCCTATGATTATATTCGCGAAATGAATTCCCCCGTCTGCTTTAGCGCGTCGCTTTCATCGACATGACCCTTCTGTCGCCGGCCACGTCGTTTAAACACCTGCGGGTATTTGTTCAGGACGAACGGCGGCGCGAGCTCGCTAATTGACCGGTTTCGACTTATTAGAGTGTCTGCGACGCATTTTAAAACTAGATTAACCGTGCTCTGCACCTTTGGCCGTGTAGCTTGATGTGATTCTCCTTTTCAAATTGTTAGACAACTTTTCCGTAATGAAATCGGCAAATTTGCCTTCGTTTGTACGAAAATCGCGGAAGACACTAGACTCGTTTATAATTAGAAGACGGGCTAAGCGTCCAGATTAAATGATTTTCTTCTAATCAAATAGCCGAATCGCCGATTGTTTGACTCTCCTTGTATAATCCGCTACTTGTTCACTCGAAGAAGCGTAGAGCTTTAACAAAAATCTTGGTTTTTGGGAGAGAATTTTCGAAAACTATGTTCTGCGACATTTCAAGAACGCAAATATCAGTTATAGTCGAATTGTAGATGTGCTAAGCCGTTTCAAAGAAAAAAATGTCGGGCGAATAATATCAAATCGCAGATATATCTATTATATTTAAAGCGATAAACGTGAAATCCCCTACGGAACGCCAATTAGATTGCGAGATAATTCACGAATGAGCGAGAGGGGGATTAACTATCCGCGAAAACCTCGCCTCTCGCGTCTACCCCGCAGTATTTCGCGTTCCAGAACACCTTCGTCGTCGTTGTCGTGCAGTCCTTTGTCGACATGGAAGCGCCTGGGGTCGGTCGATCCACATGTGTACATACAACACAGAGAGAACGAGCGAGCATGAGCATGGGGTGCCCCTCAATCAGACGTCGAATCGGGGCGCGTGTCGCGCGAACGAAATCCATCGATCAACTCAATTAACTAATTGCCCCGCGGCTCCCCTGCGTTTCTCTCTTCTCATCGTATTGTAGCCTCTCTTATTCGCAACCACGCTGTGAGGAAGCCAAGCGAATTTCGTCGAATGTCGCTCCGCGCGCGCGCGCGCTCTCCTACGTTTCCGCTCCGATCACGCCTTGCCGACTTTAAAAAAATGCTATGACTGCCGGTTGTAGTTTATTGGTCAACAGCGATTCGCACCAACGGACTTTTCCTGTTGCGTTATTCCGAGGCGGATATGGAAAGCGATTGAAGCTCGTTTTGTTTTCCTATACGTTCGTTACATGTTTCACTGCTCGTTCCTTTTTGGCGCGTTACAGTGTTGACGTAAAATGCTTGACGGAAGTTCTATTGCGAAGTAAATTGTAAAGTGTTGCATGGTAAAAAAATCTAAAGCTCGTTTTATAGACAGTTTATAATTTGCAGCAGAATTTAGAGTACAATATTATGAACAGAATATTATTACGAGCAGAATATATTGAATGTAATATAAAACCGTGTAATATAAGAAGATTTTGTGCGATCAAAATTATATGTAGACAAATTAGAGTATACTTTGTTTTTTGTATATTTAGTTTTAGTGCACATTATAATCTATTAGAAAAATTTAGTAAATTGATATAATGATGCTTAAGGCTTCAAAATAGCTGAATACACATATATAGATACATAAACAACGATAGTTAATTAAAATTTTCTTGTGCAAAAATCAATTCCGATTTAGAAAATTTTTTTTAGAGAAAAGGGATGATAATATACCTCTTTTTTCCCGTGTGTAGTTTTAATTATTATTTAAAAATTTTTTTTATCATTTATTTATCTATTTCGAGACTGAGATTAATTAATATCGCTTTCGATGTTGCGAGGATTAAAAATGATCTTTTATATAAGATAGAAGTACTTTGAATTTGACTTTATAAATTTGCCGATAGTGTTGACGTAACTGTCCGTATAGCAAGGGGCTATGCTCAAAGCAAAGTATGACGAAGCGTGGGAAGTCGATAAAAATTTGATCGACGTCCTTACGGTCTGCTTACGGCACTATCATCTTCATGGCATCTTTTATTTCATACTCACGAACACGTGAATACCTCAAAATCGCTTTTTTTTGGCTCGAGGCGACGTAAAGCTTGTCAGCACGGGAGAAATATACTTTATCTCAACGCGGATAATGCATCTAAGATAATGATAGAGATATCTCTGAAATTTAATCTTCCAAGGTTCTGTAATTTTCGATATAAAATCCCTTTTACAATTATAATACGTCTTAAATTTTTGCGAAAAGAAGATCGACTTTAAATTGATCGACGTACAAGTTCAAATTCATCTTAAAAATTTAAAAGGGTTCTGTATGCAAATTATAAACACGTCAAATTTCTTTTCATTGTCGAATTTATCATTCCCTGGACTCATTTGATTTGTGAAACGTTTAAGGGATTTGTAATTGCGATTGGCGCGACGCATCTTGATATTTCAAGACACGTGCATGTTCACTATGTGCCATGTGACGTGTATGCCACGGAATTACGATTTTCTCTCTCTCTCTCTCTCCCTCTCTCACTCTCACTCTCATCCTCGTATTATGCAAATCCGTTGCGGCGAGTGCGATCACGGACCTTTGGCCGAAGGATGCACTTCAGCCGAGCGATGTCATGGCTTAGGACGATTCTGTATGAGCTACCGCGAGGTCACTTCGGGGACGGCGTAAATCCCCGAATAGTGATTGGCAAGTTCTCGACGATCCCGTGGGATATATCATCAGGAACAGACGGTCACGACTTGAGCCCGAGAAATCCTTCGTGACTACTTATTGTGAATACCGATTTCTCACGAGTCGTCTGCTCCTCCATTCGCCAGAACTCACGAATTCTGTATATTCAATGAAAGCTCTTATCGATTTAGGGATTTGGGACATCTAGAAAGATTGCGTAAAGATATAGGAATTTATTAATTAGAAATTGGGAATGTATTTATTATTTTTGTAGATGTAATCTCTTGTGTCTTAGCACTATTGAGGAATATTAAAATCGTATAGCGCATAATAACGAATATAAAACGAGTGATAAGCTATTTTATGACGTAACGTAATAGAAATTTGATTTCCAATTAAGAGAATTATCATCAGAGCAATTCTGTTTGATCCTTTCGAGTATATTTTATTTTGACCCCTCTTCCTGCCCGACGTTTTGATGGACAACGGTAACGAGAGAAAGAACGTTTTTACGTACGTGTGAGAATCTCGTGCGATCATCAGTTATTGTTCTGCGGATGAGATTGTGGGAAGAAATATTGCGCTGGAATGGTATAATGTAACTGACAACCTGCTGCCTTAGAAGAACAACACGTGTGCACAAATAGTCTATTTTCCACGTCAAAGTGTTTCAATCACGGTTACAATCACTGAGAGATTATCGAAGATGATAATTGAATTAATATGTCTGATAATTGAACAATTAATCTAATATTGATGGCACGTTCAATGTTGAGGACGTTCTTTAGATTATGTATCACGGCACAACGAAGTTTATGTATATACAGCTATTAATGTAGAATATTTTGAATTATTCTTCCGCTCGCGTAAATTATTTCTACTATCATGTGAATTGGTCGGTTAATTTGCCTTCAAATCGCACGGGGTGTATATCGGCGTAAAGTTCTGATCGATAAACTGACCATCGACGATGCACACATCGCTGCTGCTCCGGATTTATGCCATGAATAATTTGTGTAATCATATAATTAATTGGTCACGGCCATTAAGTACGAAATTCTAAGAAGCGTAATAAGTGTAGTAAAAACAATACGCGAGGTAGACATAATACGGCTCGTGTCAATACCGTGTGTGTTAAATTATCACTTCCAACATATCGCGATGCACATCGTTCTCTCGCTGTTGAATACAGCAATAGATCAATACAGGTCGCAAAAATCGTTTATACGAACTGCGTTAATTTAATTAGTTCTGCAAATATGATAATTGCCACGCGCTGCTTGACGCGCCACGTTCATTAACACGCTTGAAACATTAGTGTATAAATTTTAGCATATATCGTACTAAATTTATCTTTTAATCTGATAATGAATTTATATACTTGTTCCCGATCAAATTTTTTCCCATCATTTTAAATGCAACAAGTTCAGTTTTTCCCTTGACGGATGGAAGCGTTTATAAATATTCATATATAATAGAAAATAAAACGTCACGCAGTGTCCAGTTCAATATACATAAACCTTCAAAGTAGATTACACAGTAGAACTTATTAGTAGAATAAGTCAGTCACTTTCAGATTTTGCGTGTCACAATGGAAATTTTACATGACTGATAATGACTTTTTGCCAGAGTCGCGTTCACTTAAAATTAATTAGGCTAATGAGATTTTATTAACAATTTATACTGTTAACATCTAATTCGCTTAAATGTTTTTACGTTTATGTATATAGTATACAGTGTCAACTTCATTAAGCTACTGTTAGTCTTGCCAAAGGAATATTGCAAATTATAGTGGACGATCGTAATATACAAAGCGCTGATAAATCGTACGGTTGTATAGAAAATTCGATTAGGTCAACGTCAAATCGAAAGGCAAACGACCGGGAATGATTTGTTGCACAAACGAACTGCTCATTCGACGGTTCTATTAAAACTAGTGGAAACGCGCGGTCTGATAAACTTTAGAAGCAAGCAAAAATTCTCTACCGGAGGTTTCAACCGATCAAATCGATAATCACCGGTACTGCATTGAAAGGCAAATTAATAGTCGACAGGGGATGAGATGTGCGCGAACGAGGGAAACGGGGCAACTATTAGCCCCTTGCTTTCCATACTGGCAGTAGGTCGACAGTTACTTCCGCTTGTTTTTCTGTGTAATTGGATAGAACGATGGAACATGATGCATGCATAGAAGTCCGCATAAATCAGTAGAGTTGAAAGAGAGCGTCTTATATTTTCTTTTCTATATATGTGTGTGTATGTACGTATACGTATTTTATATGTGCGTGATCCTAACTATCTTAGGAATACGGCGAATGAGCACACGTGCTCTTATAGATCTGTCATTTTGCGAAACGACATCTTAATCTATCGTTATATTTCTCTCCATTCGTGTTTCTCTTTGGAATATCTTTCTTTTTTTCCTGGGATAACGTGGGAAAAGTATAATCGCGAAAAAAGACGAGCATAAAGAGCAAAGTAAATTTTTCACAACACTTGCCGGTTATTCGCGCGAGGGTTACATTTTCGGTCGCGCGGGTCACGCGGAGGTGAGGAAGTGGAGCAAGTAGTGCAGGCGCGCGGGTGGTCGGACTTTTTCGCGCGAGGATCACCCTCGCTCTCTCTCTCTCTCTCTCTCTTTCGCTCTCGCTCGCTCGTTCGCGCTAGCGTTAACGTTAGCGCTATTCGCGAGCGAGCGAGCGGGCGAGCAGGCGAACAGGCCGCGATCGGAGGCGGGTACGCGGCCGTGGCGTTCCCCTCTCCGGCTGGCGGCTCGCGGCACGAGTGGGGACGGCGCAGGCGCACGCTCTCCCCCGACCCCCGCCGTTGGAGTGG
>VBVQ01003066.1:0-20905 GCA_011636635.1 Tetramorium simillimum | reverse complement strand
TACTATTATTATTGATATTCCCTCTCCAATATTTTCTAAAGAAATAAATTTGTACATGTTTAATATATCAAAAAAGATGAATCTTTCGTAGCAATTTAATTTCTTTGATTCATCAAAATCACGTTTTTTTTATTTAAAATTTTTTAATTCAAAATATATTATTAAAGTATCGTATAATTATTAGGTATATCACATTGCATATATTTTGGAAAGAAATTTTATGCGCTCTTCTTTTTAAAATAAATAAATCCTATTTTTTAAATAAATAATATAAAATGTTAATTATTTTGCTCTTCTCTAATTAAACTTTGAATTATACAGAATAAATACATCGTGTACACATAAAAATTTGCTTTCTCTTTTTCCAAAGTGCATCTTTTTAATGTACATCAATATATACTTCCAATTAATTTCAAAGAGACTATCGACATCAATTAATTAATGCGCTCGATCGCAAGCGAGATTTGAAAGTATCGGAAATACTTACTTGAAATCCGACGAGTGGTTGTCCAAGACGAGTCGGCGTTCGGGCGATACAGACGAGTCCGTCCAAATAAAGCGCAAGACAGTGGAACACCGCGCGATTACTAGCGAGCACCGTCGATCAAATAATCTAACAAAATATTTAATAATATTACTTTCACATTGTTTTATGAGCGAGATATCCAAAAGTTTCTACTTTAACGCTGGGATTGTTGCGTGAAAAATACTAAGGAGATTAAAGTTTCAGATCTCTGTAAATACATTTCAAATATTCTTTAAAAAATAATTCCGAGGACCTTTGGATGTCACTCTACATACTACGTAAATTACTGGAGGGACGGGGAGGTCACGCGCGGCGCACGGCGTTTGGCTTTGTATTGGTGTTTCTATGTGTGTGTGTGGGTGTGTGTGTGTGTGTGCCGTATACGCCGCGTCGTACTCCGCGCCGTGCTGTTTACGAAAACGGTCACCGCGCTATCATTCCCGTCCCGACGCTCGACGCGGCAGGTAGCGGCGCGAGTCGCTCCGTGTGGGTGATGTCGCTACACCGCGAAATATGGAAAGCTCTCTCGTTCTCCACTAGCCGTTGTACACGAGTGTCCGATTCCCGCCGTTTTTGCATGACTCGCGGGAATCGCCGAGGCGCCGGTCAATCGTCGTGCAGCGGGTCGTGTGTCTCGCGCGCGTCGGAGTACCTACGGAACTTAACGTCCGGCCGCGATTCACTTACCGGCCGGCCTTATCGTTTTCCGCAGGATATAATCTCTGAGCTCCTTATTCGTTGTCGCGTCGCACGATTCGCACCTCGTCAGCTTGGACCGCACGCCGTGTTCAGCCAAGCACCGGATACTACGTGAATCGTTGGCGCGACGTAACTAACGGAAGTGCGGTGTATGTGTGTATGGGCATCGGCCTCTGTTTAAAGCTTGATATTATATCGCGTGCAACTTACGCGCTCGAATTATGTTAAATAGCGAGCGTGTCTCGCGGGTAAATTTTTCACACGGTTCGAATCGCTTGCGAACTTGACTCGCATGGCGTCGATATGAAGTTATCGACGTTCGAGTCTCTCGATCCTTGGAGGGGCGCCGCGGCGACGGGGTGGATCGACTCACCCCAGTGATTGCTCCAATCGATACCGAATCAATATCGCGTCGATGTCTTTTCGACCATGATCATTTCTTAGTGGGCAGCGGCGTCGGCGGCAATTAGTAAGCGTCTTCGCGATTTTTCGAGTCATGTCGCGAGCGTGTACCGCACGGCGTCGGTGTGAGGTTGTCGGCGTTCGAGTCTATCGGTGGAAGCTTGGCGGAACGCCACGATCGCCGAGCGGATCGTCTCGCGAGCCCAGCGGCGTCGGTGTTAATTAGCAAGTGTGCTTGTAATTAATTTCGTGCCTCCGAAAAGCGTGACTTGAATCGCGTTTTTACACTCCGATCGTCCGAGATTCCTTTAACTCGCGTGACGTCACGAGCGTCGAGTAGACCACGATTTCCATACGCGTTTTCTTCGAGATAGAATGTGTCCGTCGTAATTGCAACAGAGTGAGCATCGCGCGTGATTAACGGGATTATTGTCGGGAGTGCCGTGCTTAAGAGTTCGCGCGATCGTCGTATTGCCGGATAATTCGCCCGCGATAATTATCTCACATTTCCGCGAGTGACTGTGCAAATGCAGGCTGATCTGAGAGGAGGTTGGGTAGTGTCGGGCAACGGCGGAGCAACCACGAGGTAAGTAAAATTTATTATGTATGTATATGTATATCATGTTATGTTATTTGTTGCATTATATTACCGTTGCGGTATTAAACGTTTCCTGAAATTCGCGTATTCGCGATTAACGCCGTGATGCACTAATTTTAGATATTTAGATAATTTAAATGAAAAAGAGAATGCAGGAAATTTTATAAAAAGTTGTGTTTAAAAAAGAGATCTCTTTCTAAAATTATATAACTTTATTAAATGTCTTTTCGAAAATTATTTCCAAAATTAATTATTATGATTTCGTAATTTTAATTTTTTAAGATATCTATTAAATTTTTTTCATAAATAAAAAAAAACGTAATGCGTGCAACAAATTTTCTTGTAAATATTGATTATCTCGAACGTTATAACATAATTAAAATATATTTGTATTTTACAGATTCAACACAGTTTACAACTCTGCTGCTGCGGCTCGTTCAGTGAACTCAAGTTAGTCTAAAAATAATATAACACATTTAATTTTTATTTTTTTCAGAACAATTTGATATTAAGGTTATATTAAATTATCCAAAAAATATATAAAAATATACATGTTTAAAGAAAATTGAAATACATTGTATAATAAATACAAATATATTATATAATATGTAATAATGAAATAAGATTATATAAATAAGCAAATTATATCGAAATAAACAATAAATACTATGTAACAAAAATGATCGAAAATTAACTATTACAAAAATGACACAAGTGGAAATTTTATATTTAATTATCAGTTGTTAGAAATTGATTATACATATAAACGATTACCTATAATTTATTATGGATTAAATCGTTGTGCGTTTATCACTTAAAAAAAAGAGAATATCTGAAAAAATAATTAAAATCAAATACAGTTGTTCTCGATCATTTTTACTTGTGATTCAAAATTCATTAACAAAATTTGAAATTAATCGAAAAGAAAAGTGATGAAAATTATATCACACATGTCGATTTTATTTTAAAAGATAGGATATTAGAAAGAAATAGGAAGAAGGATATTCCTCTATTCTGTAATATATATACATGTTGCATAAAATATACATGCAAGTTGAATTACTTCATGTCATCTTGATTTTGTTAGCGATATTTCGTTTCTTTCTTTTTTTATAGGGCACAAATGATAAGGCCCTTATTCGATAGAATTAATATTGTTAACGTGCTTACTCGTTAGTCGCGCCCGCATTCAGCCCTATATGCACGTGAAAAAATGACAAAATTGTTTACAGACGACTGTACTTTCGTATATTACACTCGGCAAAGTGCTCGCGCGGTGACATTAATAAAGCTCATCTCTCTCGTACTCCGTCCCGCTCCTCTACCACCCCCTTTTCATCCTCATTCTCGTTTTGTAGGATACCATTGGCGGTATATAGAGAGATCCGTAGTAGTATCCTTCCCTCGAGCAAAAATCCTATTATGACCTGATTCCACCCGCGCCGCCATCTTAAAAAGATGAGAAAATTATGATATAAACGTGATATTGACGTCGCGAGGAGGATATTACGTGTGGGTTACGTGCCGAGTGGCGGTCATATTTATCACTTATTGAATCGACGGGGTGACCAGTAGAAACCCAATATAATCCTCTCGTGTTGTAGGTATGTGTGTAGACCACTATCGTTTGGTTCGTGAAACGGTTGGCGACCCCGACAACGTACCGGTATTTTAATGAAAGTATCTTAATATCGATTAACGGATAGATATTTTAACCGCCGTCAATCCTTAAACAAATTATTTCCCATTTATTTAGTAGACTTAGCAGACTAGAGAGTCGACACGAATTCATTAAGGAAACGATCGAAGAATTATTTCCCAAAAATACTCTACAGTCGAGAATTCTTACGCAAAATGCAATTTTTATTAAAGAAACTTCCGCGTGGATAAATAAGCACAGTGCACTCGCGACGTACAGACGAAGTCCATTTGAATTAAGTTTATGCGCGTATTAAGTAGCCGAAGTTTCTTTCGAGGGCGTACTCTAAATGCATATAACTGTTCAATTTTTACCTCGCACCGTAAAGTTTCAACGAACTGATTTAAGTACTTTTATTGTTCAACGCACGGCAGAGTTACATTGCAGATGGGTATCGCGGACACTTACAATCGTCAGAGTAAATCGTCAGATTTTCGACGAAATTCAATTATGAGACAGATTTAATCACGGAAATTGTATCTCTAGAATCATTTTTTAACTTATACCAATATTTAAGTCTCTCACCGTTCGGCAACACCGGTAAGAAACTTGAGCTACGTTTTGCAAGTAATTTTTATTTCTCTGAAAATCTCCCGATAATAATCTTGCCTAAAAAACGTTTAGATATTTTGATAAATATATGCTATATTATATTGTGTTAATAATGATGTTAATCTAGTGACACGTTATCGCACTTCCATCTGAAAAAATTCCGGATGCATGTTCTAATAAGATAGTTCCACGATTTAAATAATTTTGCGTAGTATACTTATCAAAGAGCGACTAAATTAACCCACGAAGCCGCACGCGCGAGTGGCAAAGGTTTCTGTTCGTGGATGACAAAGGTCAAGCAGCGAGCCCGCCCAGCCCCGTGTATGCACTTACATCTTTGCCTTTTTAAAATAACCCGTCGCATCCGAGTGGCTGAGTGATATATGGATCACAGGCATTCTTAGACTCTTCTGCGGAGTAGTTGGGTGGTGACTAAATCCGCGCGCAAGTGAAACCCAAAAGTAAAAACATGCGCGATGATGGGATGATCTCGCAAACAAATTTTAGATGGGATAATAATGGTCGTGAATCGATTTTAGGGTATTCTCGTCGAGTTATTCCTAAGTTTATTCTGGCGTCTCTTCCCGCGTTTCCATCGACGGATTAGCTAATAAATCCTCGAACAAGCCTCAAGTCTGAAAATAAATCGCGCGATTAGGAAATTCTAAATGTGCTAAATTTATTAGATCAGTCATTAAATTAGTATTGTATAATGAAATATTTATGAATATATCATATTTATATCACGTGCACAATTTTATTGCAATTAATCTATTTAATCTAATTAATCTATTTTAATTAAACCTAATTTAATACATGATTGCACGATTCGGTATATATATATATATCTCTCTCTCTTTCTCTCTTCATCTTTTTCTCTTTTAATTTAAACAGTATTTTTTTCTCACGCTCGGTGACGAATCCGTTGACATGATTTTCGCAGGATGCGATGCGATCAATCGAGTATCCTGACGCGTGAGTGTTGGCGCATCGTTTACGGACCGTGCGCATGACATTGTCGGTATCGGATATTCCAGCTCTTTTCAAAGCGATTCTCGGCGTAAGGGGTAGTGCCCCGAAATTTAATGTCAGAATGCATAAATTGGTCATGAGCGCTTTAGCAAAGTTACTTGCGTATTATAGAATTGCTCTTCGATTTCATCGGAACACTTCGGTTCTGATCAAAAAAATTCCGTGAACGAGAATTCTCGATTCATTTTTTCGACGATATTACAATCTTTCGTGATTATTTTTGCACGATCTGTTTTTAATAATTAATAAACTAATTCAACAAAAGCTCGATATACATCACGGCGATTCGTGTGTTATCGAATTAGAAGAATTTAAATATATATGTATATATAACTTTTTTCTCTGTTATTGATCGCAGCGAAATAAAATTCTCCCTTCGTTATAGCGACTGATAAGAATTTCCGCGTGTAATATATATAGAAAGATGAACAGTGGAAATTAATAGCAGGCTTTTAGGAGAGATTAAACGTTACGTACAATTGAATAATGTTGCACGTATCGTATAATTAAACATGCATCTCAGAATAACATAAAAATTAACATTTCTTTATGTTAAATACATAATTTTATTACAACATAATTTTATTATTAATTTTATCATATTTCTCTGGTATTGTTTCTCTAATAAATTACTAGTATTAATCGATAAACATATTAGATGTGTCTTTCTTAAATTACACTTTTAACCAACTTGTTTATAAAATTTATTAATACTTTTATGATAACAATTTATTATTACACAAATTCGAGTAATATATTGTCACTTGGTTGAACTGTTTATTAATATATATTTATTGTTACCTAATTCAGTACGGTTGAAAAGAAAGAATTGCATTTTTCTTGAAGTGCGTGTTTAATTTCTTAAACGCGAAATATGTGGTTCACGATAGTTTCCATTTCAAAAGCTTGCACTTGGAATTTCATATACTGTCAACTACTTCATTACAACCTCGGGATTAGATTCGTTATGTTGACATAATTTTCTTGAAAGACGGTCTCTAGCGGCTTATCGTTCACGTTTCATCACGCACCATTATAATTATTATGGAAAATTAGGTTTCCAACATGTTTCGTTGAGATTTGTCTCTTTTATTCTTTCTTTCTCTTTCTTAATATGGATAAAATACATTTCTGCGATTTCTGCGATGGCGTATATGCTTGTTGATTGTTCGAATCTTTTAAGTTTATCCAGTGATTCGTTTACTACCCTTCAAAAAGTAGACAAAAGTTACCAGCTTGTTTAATGAAGCTCGTTGCCGCCCGCACGCCTCTGGCTGTTTCGGGAAGAAAAAGTGAGGAAACATCGGAGAAAAAAACGTGATGTTAACGGGACTTTCGATCAAAAGAGACCGGAAAGTCTCATGAACATCGCAGAGTTCCATCTTTTTCTCAATCTCGAAAGCTCGTTTCGATTTTACGGCGTATTTGTCACTCATTGCGAATTAGTTTTGCAGTGAAAAGCGATCGACAAAGTATATTATCGGATCGTGATATTCGAATGATTTTTACATTGTCTTTAAATCATTTAAATTAATGTTCTATTATTTATTGAAATAATAGTACTCTTGTTGAAATTTATTTTTATACGAAAGATTACGGCGCTGTCCAATTGTGTTCATATACTCGTGTATTCGTAATATAGATATAAATATACATAGATGGTGTAAATAGATGAATTTAGAAACTTTTAGTTGAAGCTAAAAAATGGTTTAAAAGAGTAAAACCTAAATCCTTCAAAAATAAAGAGACTTTTGCCTTTTTTCGGTATATCGTAAACTGAAATATCGAAAAATGTTTTATATAAAAGTTTTATAGTAAAAATATCACTATTTGTACGCCATTTATTTTTCATTTTTCATTCAATGTAAAAAAAGATTATTTCTGATCATTCTTTGCACTCTGTATAGTATCTATGGAATTATAGTACTGTAAAATTAATATATTTTTATTTTACATATATCTTTGTGTTCATAACTAGTTATACATATTGTAAAAATATTCAATAGAAATGTCTTGGTTCTAGATTTTTGAATATTATACGAATATTATATTGTTTTTATTAAATGTATCTATGTTACATATATCGTTTCGTAACAACTACGCAACGTAAAGATAAACACGTAGCTTCCAAATATTTTTGAACATATAATACATTGTTTTTAATATATGCATGTACGTATCATCCCTTTACGTTACTATAGAATGTAAAGATAATTACGTAGCTTCCAATTATTATAATGTTTATTTTGGTATTACATATTTTACACTGACGATGTATGAGAGCACCAACTGAAAATTTCTAAATTTATCTCTATTTATTCTACTTATATTTACGCCAGGTTTCATTAAAACTTGAATTTTCGGGTTCATGAGGTTTCCTTGTTATACACATTAGAACATGACGAACATGACGAAATAATTATACCGTAAAATATAATTGATATCATGATCATAATACTTATAGACTTTATAAATTGTTCGACATGCAAGTTTGGCCGCGATGTCCTTAATTGAGATCATCTTGCTGCAAATAATTGCATCTATCGATCTATGGGCCAAAGTGATGTCTGATACCCGTCGAAAGGACAAATGTATCTTTCATAGATACCGTTAACATTGTGGTTTCTCTTGTAACTGTCATGCAAATAGTAGAACAGACGCGCTGTAATCATCCTATCGGTAATCGATTGTTGCACCTGCCTGCAGTTTGATAAGCTTCAACCAAGTAACACGCAAAATGTTCTCTCAATGTCCTTGTGACTATGAGCATATAAATATTCAATAATTTTCCTTCGAAATGCAATTAATGTACAGTTGTTATAAAAATCTAAATGTACATACAATATAGCAAGTCTGAATACAAAGTAAATTGAATTATTACTCGCGCTGTTAAACAGCTCTTTCAAAATTCTACAATTTGGATTTGTAATGTGTTTACAAAATTGATTTCCGGCTGCAAAATACTTCTCTTGTATAACGGTTAACCTTGCCAAGTTTCTCACTTTCAGGAAACACATTTATGGTCATTGATGATGGATTCTTTTTTTTTCTTTTTGTCTTCGAAACATTCTGTTCTTTCAAGCTTCTCTACGTGATTCGCAAATTCTCGATCTTGTCATGTTTCCGATAACCGTGATGGATATTATATCAGGCAATATATCAATTTATTCAATCGAACCTATTATTTAATTTGTCTCGCTCTTTGGCTATAGCGATATATTTATCAGCTTTTCACGTGATACGATCATGACCTTGGCTGAAACCGCCAATTGATTTCATCAAGCTCGCGCGTCTGGCGTCGTAATTTTTATGGAGACATCGATTAAGTCAACCTGGCCATAATGAGGGGGCATAGATATTATTCAGGCGTTAGCTTTGCGCCACGCAAGTAGAAACGAGTTTTATCACAACTGGTGGAGCGTAAAATCGTGCACGACGAAGTTCATTCTTTTTGGGTTCTACCAAAATAATTCGCCGGTTTTGAAAAGTTTATTTAGCATCGTGATGGTTTATTTGAGATACTGCTATGCTTTTTTAATCACACATTTGACTGATTTTCTTCTATCATTTTATTTATTATATTATTCATGTAATAAATAAACATAGATATGTATTTATATATAATATTTTATTTTATATAATATTTTAAAAACTGGATATAAAAAGAAATTTTATTAAAAGAAAAGCAATTATATTTAAATTTCTGTCTTTTTTGGCATAATTTTATTAAAAAAAAAATTTCATGTTATATATTGATTATAATTATATATTTTTTTATTATATCGAATTTTGTCTCAACAAAAAACCATACATACCTATAAGCTAAGTCGAGCTAATTGCGATGTATATCGCGCTCATAGAGATCATAGCCTATGTAAAACAGAAAATCACGATAATGTCAAAGTGATGTCAAAATGACGAGACTATGACTATGAAAACTCACCTTTCGATCATAATTCGATCGTTTTCTTGTCATTTTAACATCATTCCAGATATACAGAGGTTCGCCAACATCTCGTCTAATCAACGACGGACGCATGAACGATTGTTTGTCAGGTGAGGCTCTCGCTTGATTGCCCGATCTAGTTAGAGACGGACGAGTAAGCGGGATATCGCGCAGGGACTTTGGTTAAACTGTGGGATGCGCCTTCGTTCGCGTAGGATACGACGTCCTTTCGGAGCGCATGCCAGAGGGGGAACCAGGGATCTCTTCAATCTCGGGAGAATTACGCGAGATTCTCGTCACGACTAACGCCGCTTTAACCCGCCTGTTTATGAGCATCCACTTCCCTCGAATTTCTCACTTCCTCTATGAGAATCCGAAACGAGCGAGGTAATTCGTTTTATTAGCCCGAAACTCTTAAAATTTTGTTATCACCTCTTTTTAAATAACACTTATTGTGATATTTAATAAGGACGGCGAGAATGGGATAGAGAACGAGACATAACGAAGCTGATACTAATTTTAAGTAGTATAAAATATAACGAGTACATACATAAAATAAGAGAAATTTTTATTTTTATTTTGGAAAGAAAATCTTATTCCTAATGTTATAAAATTTAAATAAGATGTTTTATACAACAGTGATATAAATTGCAACTAATTAAATCAGGTTGAATTGGTCATAACATCTATAATACTTTTTATTATTAATACTTTTAAATTGAAGAATATATTTTCTAAATAACGGAAATGAAACATTATTATGTAAAACCTATAAAATATAGCTTATGGTAATTTTATCTTATGTACGTAAATTCTCAAGACAAGGAAACGTGTGGGTAACGTTTCGGTTAACAGAGGTGATAAAGCACCAGATTCTGTCGCCGATGTTCCGTTCGGCGTAATAATCTGGGATTAATGATATAAACAGGACATTCACGTCGAGAATCATAAAGGTGACATTAAGCCGGCGAACCGCTTCTAAGTCACGCTAAGTCAACGTTGCACGATGAGCTAAATTCCGGTTAACCGCGCGACGAATCAAGATTCAGATCGTAGGTATAAAAGGATGATGACGAGGACGACGACGTAGTTGGGCGGGAAATGCGGATTTACAAGCGATTCCGTTCTCTGAAAATCGTACTCGGTCGTTCCTAATTTCGAGGGGGAGTCTCGTAACGGATCAGAGTGCGAAATAATTGAATCCGGAAGCCGGTCGCGCGAAACGCTAATGCGTCACGCTAAATTATCGCGTTAGCTTACTCGCAATTAACTCCTGCCAAGTACAAGCTTCTGAAAAATTATTCTCGGTACATTATCCACCAGAGATTATCTTTTCCATTAGATAATTATTTAAAGATACACGCTTTCAGGAATAAATGCTTTTAATAAACTGTCTGTGTATTACAATAATAAAGACATTTTTAATTTAATTCACGAGAACATAATAAACTCACTCGTCACTAAAAAAAAGTAACTCTAAATACCGCTCTGTCTTTCAGTTATATTTTATAATTATTTTTAATCTCGGTTGCGCGATTTAAAGAAATTATCAGGCTACACGTGTCGAACGGACGGATTTTCGACGCGTCGGACATCGTTACCAATCACAGTTATCTGATTTTATCGGCGGGACTTTTTCACGTTCCCACGGTGCAGTCAAATGGAGGTTTATGACCCGGGATTTTACTTTAACGCCGCGCACAAGACTACGATGGTGGGATTTCGCTGCGGGATAGCGCGTTATCACGGCGCCGTCGTTACTCTGCCGATGTTCCTTCGCCGATATGATTGAACACGTGCCACCGGATCGGATTTCTGCGCCGAAAGAGTATCAGGGGAGGATGTTACGCTCGCCTGCTGGTAATATGATTTTTATAGGATTCGCAGCGCGCACCGCCCGATCTTTGATGTCTTAGGAAAGATAGTCACTAAGATCATTGGTATTGAATCCGGTATTCATCTTTAAATATTGCTACACTATATTTTAGAAATATTTTGGTTATTGATATTTTGTTATTGATAAATCCATATATTTTTTATAAAACGAATCCTTCAAAATACAATAAAATTTTCAACTCGTATGGAATAAAATCAAAATAAAATCATCCGGTAGATATCCCCGGCAGATTTTTTTAGTTCTGTATAGTTATTCTGGAATAAATGGAATTTCTTTTGGAATCAGTTTTGAATAAGAAAAAGAAAGAAAAACACACGGGCTTCGTACGGCTCCGTACAAACGATGAATTTGATCGCAACTGCGATGCTCCGCGGCAATTTCGCGATCTCTGGGTCACAAGATCGCTCCCTGCAGCGCGAGTTGCCATTTCAGCGGGATAAATCCACGAGCGAAAGTTTTGCGCGTCGGCAGAACTTCTCTAGCGCGGAAATTGCCGCCGCGCCATTTGCGTACGGAAATCGATTCGCGGCAGGATAAACCGCGGTAAAGCGTCCCTCTCTTTGCTTTCTCTGGATTCCGCCGGTCATCCCGTCGTGGAAAAATATTTCTAATTCCGCGGACATTCCAATTCTGTTGTCCCGCCAAGAAACTTCCTTAATTCATGGCTGTGCGGCAAACTTCTGTGACTTTGGATACAAATTCCGTCGTTGATTGAATAATCGTGGAGAAGGCGCGTTGACACGAGTATCATCAATTTATATAAACAACCGAACGTCAACCGGAGCAAATTTCGAATATGATATGATGTGAGTGATACACTTCTGGATTAAAAAATAGCATTGATATGGAAAAGCGTAAAAAATGTGTGAAGTACACGAATCGCATTGTAACACAACATACGGTACCATTTATCTCGAACAGCTGGCGATCGTAGATGTTATTGGATATTGACATTTAACAATTTTATGTGGTATAAAAACTTTACTTTATATTTTCAGAGCACAGTTTTATGATCTGAACGATGTTACAATCTAAACAGATTTAAACGATCTTTGATAGACTGTTGGTGACATTTAATTGTAGAAATTTTTTGTACGAAAATAAAAACAATAATCCGGTTTATTATTCTTAATCAAAATAATAGCTATGTGTTGTCGTATCCTCGATATACACCAGCACGTTTTTAGCTGATAAATTTGACGACCGCGATCGTCGTTTTTCTGAACATCATTTCGATTATCGCGCACGGCACTTGATCTGTACTGCATTTTTCATTGCATTTATATGCAATCGCACCACACTCGTTCGCAGTGCATTTACGTGAATGCGCATCAAGGAGAGGAAAAAAAAAGAGAGAAAAAAGAAAAGCGTGTGTGACAGCTGCTCGTCGAAAGAGCGAGGCAGGCGCTCGCAAATCACACGGTGCGCTAATTATTATCATCATTATTATCACGGCGTAATAATTATCGCCGCGCGTCCCTCGCACTGCAGCGGTCGATGGCGGTCCGGTGCACGTGCACCAGATATGACGACTGCCGTCGCGCAGCAGTTGCAGCTTTAGCCCTGTCGCATGCAGACAGTCGCCACATCTCTCTATCTTACGCGTATGCGTATGTACGTACATACACACGCCGTATGTGAGCGGCGGATCGTCTAATGGTTTATTGTCCGACGTATAACCGCAAAAGTTCGTCCTCCACGTTTCGTCTTCTCTTTCTCTGTGAGTGTAACGCATTTTACTCACGTGGCTCAAACTTAGATTGCCTGTTTGTTAGCGATTGATTACGATGCGCAAAATCTCGATCAAGCGACAATGCAGCTTCAATAATATTTTAAATATTTCATTAGCTCCCGAAAGTCTTATTTTTTTCTTGTTCTAATAATTCGATATAGGGTCGCTGATTTAATATCAAATATACATTATGTATATTCCCTAAAAAGAGACTCTAAATTGAGAATTTAAGAAGTTCATAGATCTCCTTGTATTAGGAAATCTTAAATCATGAATTTAGTTTTCAGAAAAATTTTTATAGGTATATATTAAAAAATAATATAAATTTTAAAACATACTAGTGATGATGGACGCGTTACCTACCTGTATATTAAGCTGTATCTAACAATAAGCCAAATTATCAGAACGTAACCAATAAGACATGGAAATTATTTGCCAATTTTTTGCTATTTTTACATTGAAAAATAATTTTTTTGCTTTTTAAAAAAAATACTTAATATTGAGCTATCGAGTCTCTCGTAACTTTTTAAAAACCAAAGCAAAAAAATTAGAAGTTTTAGAAGCAAAAAATAGCAAAAAATTAGCAAATAATTTTTATGTCTTATTGGTTACTCTCGCAATACGAAGTGAGCCAAGCGAGAAAACCATTCAGCATCGCGGAACAGAGGCAACCATACTTCGAGAATATCGATTTAATACGCCTTTTTTAAGGGTGGATTCATCATGATTCAAAAATTGAGAATAACTGGAAACAAAAAATATTCATATGTTGTTGTATTCATGTTATTCATTCGTATCTGCGGATTTGTAAATTTATACATACATTTTCAAATACAAGAATCTTTGATCTACATAGTTTTCTGCGTATCCACCGGATTTGCAGATTCCCATACCGCATTTTTCATGCTTCCTCGCATTCTCGCTTCTACGAGCTTGGATTTCGCGTGTCCCTCTTTCTCGTGGCGGGAACTGCCAGCGTTTTCAGTGGCGATGACGAGGGTACTCTCGGTGAAAAATGCGGGAAATGCGCGTTACGTCTCTGGCGGGCGGAGCATTATTCATTCGAACGTGTCACGGGAATTGATATTGTCATCATTTTGCATACCGTCGAATTACCATCGAAATGATACGTATGGAGTTGCAGCCTGTCGTATGCAGACACCGACCACTTCTCTTTCGTATATGTGCACCGGTTGCAATAATAGTTGTCAGGCGTTTGTGTATGCACGCACACGCAAACATATTGACGCTCTCATATAATCTTGTATAACAATTCAATGTCAGGTGTTTCAATCGCGGATAGCCGGTTTCAATCGCGGTATTATTATCCGAGTCACGGCACACATCTCTTTACGGATTATAAATTATTAGCAGCTAATAATTTGATGCAAAATTTAAGCAACAAAATGCAATAATCGTGAAAAGATTTTAGCAAATATCATATCATATAAGCACTCAATTACATTTTACCCAGCATTTAACAGGATACTATTTTCCTTGATAAAATTCGTAAGAAGATAGCGTATTTGTCTTACGAAGTAGACAATACCATTATCGAGAATGTAACATTATCCAGCATATATCGTTCGTGATTAATCACATCTGGAAAAATATCCATCTTCAGTCTGATAACAGTACCGCGAATGAAAAGATTGAGAATGAAGCGTCGCGCACACACGTACATACCATACACGAGCCGCACCGTAAATTCTTTCCACCAAATCCCGGTGAAATTTCTCCCCTCGGAAGGGATTACATGTGTCGCGACACGTAAGTGAACCTGCGAAAAAGTCACACGAGCGATATCGTCTTCGTCGTCGAAACGTCCGCCACTGTTGGCTCCACGAGTTAGTGCACGATTGCATGTGGTTGCATTGCCGATGTATGCATGCAGTTGCGGCCTGTCGCTCGCAGACGACGAGTCACTTCTCATCCTCACGTTCGGCCGCTTGTTCACGTGTGCACGTATGCACGTGTACATAGACGAGTGCCCGTGTATCGGCGAACATCTATTCCTCATCCAGACTGGCCTCCCCCCTTTCAGCAGGAGGTGTAGGAGGACGAACACTTCGGATATTTGGCAACGAGCCGCGGTCACGGATGTGACCCGATGTGTCTCGTTATTACCTCGATAAACCCGATATTCTCTCAGGACCAACTCTCGTGCCCCAGCATCTTGTAGCACGTGTCGTTCGCCACGATCGTAAATACAAATCCCGTACCCGAGGAGCGCGAGAGAAACGTGGGAGCGAAAACTGCATCATCCGGAGAAGACCCTTGAGAAAATCGTAACTCACGGGCGCGCGCATCTCCGAAATAAATTTAAATAGAAAATAGGAATAATTTATACGTCGAAATATGACCGGACGATATTAATCATCCGGCATTCTTTCCCGGGCGCGCATATCCCCGTTGAAAAATGCAAATTCGCTAAATAACTAATTAGATTAATACGTCGGTCTCTATCTCGGAAAGATTAACGTTCCACGCGAAAGCGTACTTCCCGTTATTTATTAAGGCACTTAATCTCCCCGCCGGTTATCGCTTATTAATGCCCCTCGAGACTATTTCGTGTCCATATAAAGTTCATTCACGAAATGTTCGATGCAGCTTATCGTGGCAGTCTCGTTGCACATCGTTGATGAGCTTCTCCCCGTCATCTTTCTCGCTACTCTAAGTTTCCCCGAGGGATATCGTGCAATCAATTATTCACATTCAACGCGGCGCTGTGTCGTTTCGAGCCGTAGGTAATTTCTTATCGAGCGCTCCTCGTGTAAAATCATCCCTTCCTCGCGTTCGCACTTCTAACCCTTCCGTACGTACATACGTGCTCGGAAGAAAGAATCTCGCGAGGTGGACCTTTCGGTACACACCCAGGGTGATAAAAATGGTTGACTACGTAGTATCGACTATGCGATAGAAGGATATCGTCGTTTAATATCTTCCTTTTTATGTCGCCGTTAGATTTATGAGCCGAGCAGCGGCGTGAAACGTTTATCGACACGGAGATGCGTTTCGGCAAAAACGTACGATTCTCGCCTTTATTATAAAGTGCAGCCGCAAATACAAGCACTTGTTAGAGAGAAGCTAATGAATTGTGGATAATTGGATAATTTAATATAAAAATTTGCAGATCTTCAAATTTATGGATTCTTCTACTTGGAGTTCTGTATTTATAGTGTCATTAATTGAAGGATATTATTGTATTTTAATTAGTATATATTCATATGTTCATTGATTTTAACGTTTTCCATTTTCTTCTTTTAACAGTATTTAGATAAATACTGTTGAAATACATTTCTTGAATACCCCTTCCTATAATTTTATTCACGGAGCTATCCAGGTCCCGAGAAGTCAAAGAGAAGCATGTCTCGCGAGCGTTACAAAGAGCCGCAATTTATATCATGCATTTAGGAAACGGCCTTTCAGCGAAACGGAACGACAGTCGCTCGTTTGAGATATTAATGCGTAATTAGTGCACCATTTGTCAACTTCCTCGCTGTTGCGGAAGCGCGACAACGCGGCCGGTTGCAAATTGTTCGTTGATCTGGTATTTCGTCAGTGCGTTTCGTCGGCGCAAATTGCGCGGAACGCGAGCGTGTAACAGGCGCGTGTAACATGGTGATAAAAGTCGGTGATGGCGCTGACCCGTGATTACTTTGACCCCGAAATCGAAAAGCCGATCCACTCGTATAAGTTTCGTACATGTTAGAATTCGAGCAACATCGCTCACCTTTCAAATTTAATGACGCCGAGAAATTTAATCTTAAATTATAAATATTTCTATAACTGACATTAACCGCTGAAAGTGACATAACTTAAGAAAGTGAGTGCGTATAATATAACTCGCTTTTAGGAACTGTAAAAAAACAGGAAAAAGCATAAATCACTCACAAATTTCTTTACCACATAACATTTTAACATTTTTTTTTGTCCGATTTCACCGATAAAACCTTTAGTAAAGTCTGAATTTACATTCAATTAAAACTTTTGTTTCTCAAAATGAGAAAAAATTAAATTATATTACTTTAGTTCTCGGTAGCTCATATGGAGCTGCAAATAAATGCGAAAAATTAACTTTGCTATGAAAAAGATAAATTTCTCTTAGCAAACTGATGCATAGAATAATAAAGAATTGTGTAAAATAAGGTAAAGGCCTGAAATCACAAATATTCCAATTTCAAAATATAACATCAACTGTATAACGAATAATACTCGTCAACCAAGAAAACTGGCATTGTTATTGAGGTTGCGCGAAGAGATGCTATTCTGATACTATCGCTGTCAATGAAGACAAACCACGTCTTGAAAGCGATCGATTTTCCAATTTGATATTTCAATTTCAATTTTATTAGATTTTGATGAGTAGTATCAATTCTTCATATATATCAACGGTTCTCTCGTCTTGTATACTTTATTGGAAAATTATTATTTATGACAGTATAGTGGATATTACAAAAATCAGAATAGCCGGCAAACTATGTCGGCTGCAAAAAGTCATAAGTCTTGTTAACAGTACTTCCACTTCTTTTCTCTTTCCCCAAATACGAATCTCTCGTAAATCCCATTTCAGTCCGCAACCCCACCATGCTCCATGTCACCCTTGGCACATCTCTGCGCATCGACTCTCATAAATCAAGGTTGAGTCGAGGGTAAAGTTAATAGGGACGAAGTTTGACATTAATCCAATCCGACGGTAGTCGTTGCGAAAAGTTGCAACGAAAACGGGGATTCTCGCGAAAACATATCGCGCATGCATCGCGACCGTATTAATACGCTTTTGTCGGTAAATTTACTCGAAAATCATGGAACACCGCTATTTGACGAATAGATCAATTTGTCACGACTCGCATGAAGATTTATGCGTTATCTGCCGAGAAAATACGAAGATATGACGTCGACAAATAATGAAATTTCCTCGAAAAGAAAATAAAAGAAACGAGGGACGACACATCAATGGAATATATTCAGAAATTATATAAATAACAATATAAGAATATAAATTAAATAAAAATTATATGTATATTATAATGTGTGAAGGAGATCTTTTAATTTTGATCGTTTCCATTTCACCATCGGGAAAGTTGCTTAAATTTTTGCATGAATATTCACGTTTGAAGAAATTCACAGTAATGTTCAACGATAAAACAGGTCTTTCATTTTTGCATTGAAACTAGACGGTGCCCGTTCTAAAATAGACTTCGGATCAAAATTAGCTATCGGATCGACAGGGATTTAGACAATATTTCCTTCGCACGCGATGAAATGGTCTCCGATATCGAGTGCAATAAAGTGCGCGTCATAAAACGTGTCGTTGGTAAAATATAGTCAAGCTACGATATAAAAAAATGTAAACGGGGAACAAATTATCTGCCTTCGATACAATGGCACGCATGCTTTGCAGAAGAACAAACCTATAAGAGATCAATCGAAAAACGCCCATCGATTACACTGGCTTTCGTAATTTCCGAGTTTTCTTCCGGAGCCCTTCCCTCCATCCCCCGAAAGGATCGTCCCCGAATATTTCTTCGAAGCAGAATCGACATTGGACACTCCTACCTTTACTTTCCTGAAATTGATGGATGTTAGCTTTGTCATTCCAATGAAATGGAGGGCGATCATCATTACACTTGTAACCAATAAGCAGCATTACTTTTCATATTGAGATACGTATATTTCTAGTCGGATTATAAATATGCTTTACATAGCAAAATTTATCGAAAAATTTTTAATAAATATTCGTTCAATTTTTAATATTATTTTCATTTTCTTCATAAAAATGTCAATAAAATCTTTAGCTATTAAATAAGATAAAAAATTTTTGTAAAATATTTTGTAAATAATTTCGTAAATTAGTTACAATTAACTTTCAATAAACAACAAAATATTATTATTTGTTAATTTTGAGCGATGCTGGATAAAATTTTAATCTATAGATTTTATTATCGAATTATTAAATAAGGAATAATTACTATTAAGTACTAAAAAACTGACAAAACAGATCGTGTACAATTGAAATGTCTTCAGAAAGAAAGAAGGGTGCGATCGCGCGGGAGATAATTTGTAAGGGATCCGGTTAATGGATCGATTTTGTAAATTACCGCATTTCCGTCGGGGATCTCATAATGCAGATCAAATTAGGCGCTCGGCATCGAGATAGAGAGCGGGCTCGATCACGGATCGGTAATGGAATTGAACGAAATTCCGAGATATCGTATCGAGCCGCACGACTTTGAATATACCTTCCCGGCGCTAATGTTGTGGATAGAAGGCCGCTATCCTTATCAGTCTGAAGGTAAGCAAGACATTAAGGCGTTTCCCTTCGGTCCCTATATCCCCGACAAGGGGAAGGACGAGAGTATCGATCCCTGCGAAAGACAAGGAGAGGACAATGTCGTTTCAAGAGCCCGAAGGGGAACTACGGATCGACAGAGCTAATCGAACTTGTTACCACGCCATACTCATAATGAAATTATATGATTTCGTTTAATTCGACGTAACGTCAAACGCAGTCGGGCGGATAAATGAAGGCAATCAGCCACGGCTATTATCAGAATTCGCACATATAAACGCCCAAATTACATAAACGTTGTAACAATTCGCATTTATATTTGACGAATCGGAAATTATTTCTGGAAATTCGATATCACTGAAATCCAACTCTAACTGCAATAGAGAGCCTTCGTTGAGAGTCTTATGGAAGAATAGTTTACAGTTATACGCGGAAAATAGTATCTTTTCGCAATGCAGATTCATCGCGATCGTCTCTCGCCGAAGAGATTACATCACGCGTTCGCTTGATTATCGTTTTGTGCTGGTACCACATCACGCAAGCGACATAACACGCCTTATCGCGGGCAGACTTCGTATAAGCGTTGTACAGCTTTTCATGACAGGTATATTTATCATACGTGAAAGGAAAAAGTTTTTACCATGAGAAAGAGTGTCTGTATACGCGCACAAGAACAGCCCTTTTCTTCGACTTCAGCGACAAGTTCCAAGGACTCTCGGGAACGACTCTAACGACCCCCGAGCTTAAAGCAGTCCAGTGACAACGTATCCAGCGGCGGATTTCGGACACTTCTCGAGTCTAAGATACGGTGCACATATTCCTTTATAAAAAACAAAATAATGACGGAACGACATTAAAAACTTATCGTATCTTTCAGTGGTAATGCACATATGATACAGTCTTATCACTAATTTGTTAAGTATTCGAATAGATTTTTTGACAAGAAAAACTTTATTGATTTAACATGGGAACAACTGGGAAATATTACAATATTATAATTTATAAATTTTATTGAATGAAAAGTTGTTATCGAAACTGGTCAATATTTGAGAACGGTATCACTAGTTATGTAACGAAGCTTGTAATTACAAACTCGTAATTATTAATTTTTCATTAATATTTTATATCTAAGTGAACAAGACACGAAACGTCCGTGTTTCTATCTCTGTTATCCGGCCAAAGTTCCTTCTTCGTGTGTATCAATGCCCGAAGGAAAGTTCGCGAGAACACGCGGGAGTTCGAAATGCTCGAGCGTCGTGATGCAACCGCAACTCTGATACCGGGAGTTACTCAAGATATATTCTAATAGAGACGAATTAATTAACAAGATTGATGTCGAAGAGAGAGGATCGCGACGAGCGAGAGCTAGCCCAGGCCGTTGCGATATCCCACCAAAAATAGGCACCGTTATTTCGAGAGGGGTCGTGAGAAGAGGGGCGAAGGACACTGTGGCGGGAGAGGAAAGGCTGGTGGATGGGTGGGAGGGCGGCCGTGGCGGGATGCTGGTGGCGGATTGAAAGGGACCAGGAC
>VBVQ01003065.1:1386-20963 GCA_011636635.1 Tetramorium simillimum | reverse complement strand
AGATACGTATGGTTAAAAGTCGGAAAAATGGCCATTTTTCCGACTTTTAACCATACGTATCTCGAAAACCACCCGTGGATTGGACCTTGGGCCCATTGACACTTTTGTTCTACGTGTTGAGAACTACGACATATTAAATTTTTAGAAAAATTAGCCGAGTGCCATTTCCCATAAGGATTCTGCGGGATCCTTTAATAAAATATTTAAAAATTTACAAATGCTCGGATAATAATTTGTGCAAAAAAGAAGTTAAACAAAAATTAATTAAATTATATATATTACACGAAATAATAAAGTCCGAAGAGAAGAAAAGAGAAATAAATTTTCGTAATAGACGTAATGTTCGACGGTTTTGGGTGAGACCATTGTTCACTGTAGAACGACGATCACTACAAGGGGATAGCAATAATCTAGTGCTAGAAATGATTCTCGAAGATAGAGAAAAATTTATTAATTATTTTCGAGTAACACCAGAAATATTTGACAAATTATTGCAAATTGTTTCACCACATATACAGAAACAATTTGTTATTTGTGAGTCTATTTCTGCTCGCACTCATCTTCAAATCTGCTTGCGATATTTATCTTCAGGAGATAGCATGACATCAATATCATATGCATTTCGTGTAGGACAATACAGTGTCAAAAATTGTATCAGAGACATGCGATGGGTGCGTTCCATTTGAGTGCTCACGCGTTGTAAGCGCTCACGCTTATAAGCGCCATTTTTAACCGTTCCATTTGCTGCTTAAGTGCTTAGAGTTGCAAACAAAAGTCATTCCATTTAAATGCGTGAGCAACGTAAACTGTCAAAATGGAAAATGAAAAAGGCTATTCCTCGAGTGTCAATCAGTGTCAATTTCTTTACTTATTACACTTTACCGATTTCTTCACAATGCTGCTCACGATAAAAATTAAAAGAATTATGAATATCCATCTTAAATAACGTGAAAAGTCACGTTCATTTAAAATTTATTCAGATAAACTTGCATAGCTGCATAATCATATGCATAATGAAAATTATCTAATCACTTGCATGTAATTATGTAGCTGTGCTAATTTGTTGGTTAGGCCCTTACCAATGCGACCACGATGCGACCACACAGCGTTCCCTTTGGACGCTTATACGCTGTAAGCGCTCACGCTTTCGCTGCCCTACCTCGATGGAATAAGCATTTGTTAGCACGAGTTATAACGTCACGATGACGTCATAAATGCTTCTACAAGCGCTTACAACTCCAAAGGGAACAGCGTAAGCAACGCTTATAAGCGCTTTAAGCGTGTAAGCGTCCAAAAGGAACGCAGCCGATGTAATATGGAATACATTAAAAGAAAAAGTGCCAATTCCACGGGCGCCGAGACTCGCCGCTTACGAAGAACGGTGTATGTGTGTGTATGGCGTGTGTGGAATGTTACGCTGGAACGCTGCAAAAACCAACGTAAAATCCGTGCTCTGTAATAAAAACGGGCGTAAAGTCTCCCTAGTTCCTTTACGCCCGTTTTCGATACGCCATACGCCAAAACGCTGTACGCTGGCACCATGGGACTGCACCTTAAAGGCGTTATTACGGGATGGGATTTGTCAACACCATTGGATGAATTAGCCAACGCGATGGTGTCATCACGTGGTATCGTAGCAATAGAGCGTCTATCTCGAAAGTTTTGGAATAGGGAGACAAAAACTCTGTCGAGGGTTATGATGCATATGGTATGCATTACATGGGAAGGGAGCGAGATACCGCAAGAGGTTAAGATATACGGTGGTTTGTCGGGTCTTAAAGTGCGTCCGTATGTCGACACTGTACTTCAATGTTATAGATGTTATAAATTTGGGCATTTAAGCAAACATTACAGGTCGGCTTCTGTGTGTATTGCCTGCGGAGATGCATTCCATGGTCCATGCGATAGGCTATACAATTGTGTAAATTGTGGCGGAAGGCATAAGCCTACCAACAAGAAATGTGAGGTATATATACAGAATACGGAGGTTAAGAAAACGATGGCTTGGGAGAGAATGTCATTTCAGGAGGCAACTGAATTCAATCGAAGAAAGGAAATGCGAGCTAGGTTGGAGGCGTTACGTAATAGCGCGCCTTTACCTAGAAGAGGTACCGCGGTAACCGAAAAAGAAGGGGGTAACTGTAATGAAAGCTCGGGAAGGATCTAATCGCGTATCTAATAACCAACATTGTTTTAGATTTGAGGAATATCATTGTTAGATATAAGGTTTGAAAGCCGCGTGCCGATTAAAGAGAATTCGGAGCATGGCTAGGGAGCGGTGCGGAGCAAAGGTACTGAGAGCACGTGATACATGGATGTCGTTTTTCGGTTCCCCGCGCTCGCGTCGGGCACGCTCGCTCTCTCTGTCTCTGGTTGAGACTCAGCTCGTCAAACAGCACCGTGGAGATTCATGGGTTTTCCGATGCTTCTACTGTGGCAATGGCTGCTACAGTATACGTTCGAGTCACATCTGACATTGGTAAATGTTCGGTGCACTTGGTGTGCGCCAAGACTAGAGTCGCTCCTCTCCACCCTCTCCTCTCCATTCCACGATTGGAACTTTCGGCCGCTCTTCTGTTATCAAAATTGGTGGCGCACACTCAGCAGACGCTGGAACTACTTGTAAGTCCCTGTACACCTTTGGACTGATTCATCAGAAACTCTCAATCGAATTAACAAACACCCGTCGCAATGGAAGGATTTTGTGCGGAATCGTGTAGCTGCCATACAAGAAATTCTGTCCAAGGGTTCGTGGCACTTCGTACCGAGAAAGCAGAACCCTGTTGACTGTGCTTCGCGAGGTTTAAGTCCCGAACAACTTCTCAGTCACAACCTCTGATGGAACGGCCCCAACTGGTTGTCCGGATCACCCTCGTCGTGGCCAGCAGTCGTTGACAAACACCTACCTGACGTCGATCCTGAGGAAAGACTTAGTCAAGTCACAATTGCTGTGTCGACACCAAAAGCTTATTGGACTCTGCTCGACAAATATTCCTCGCTGTCACGGCTGTTCAGGATTACAGCCATTTGTCGCCGAGTTCTTTCGCGTTTAAAGAAGACGCCACAATCATCCCTGTCATGGCCGCTGACCCTTGAAGAGATGTACCAAAGTCGGTTATTCTGGTGTAAGCATGTACAACGCTCTTGGTTTTCCGACGACCTGCCACTTATTGCTAAAGGAACTCGTCTACCACGCTCGCAACCTATGGCTCGACTCACCCCATCCCTGCATCCGGATGGACTCTTGCGCTTGGAGGACGGTTGCATTATGCCAATCTAGCGATGGAATCAAAGCATCCCATCATCCTGCCGCGGAGATCTCCTCTTACTACACTCATCATTGATGACGCCCATCACCGCACGCTTCACGGAGGAACTCAAGTAACATTGAGCTATATTCGTCAAACGTATTGGATAATTGGAGGCAGAGCTCCAGTCCGCTCTTTCATCTTAAATTGCACACGTTGTGTTCGGCATCGTGGAATACGAGCGCAACAACTAATGGGCCAACTACCATCTTCCCGAGTTACCCAAGCAAGACCGTTCCTGCATTCAGGATTAGATTATGCCGGTCCCATAATGATCAAGACTTGGAGAGGGCGGGCGACCCGCTACAAGGGCTACCTCGCTATTTTCGTGTGCTTCGCAACCTCGGCTGTACACATCGAAGTCGTTACAGATTATACGACTGAAGCTTTCCTTGCGGCGTACAAACGTTTTACTGGTCGTCAAGGCATCTGTGCTACACTTCAGAGCGATTGTGGGACCAATTTTGTTGGCGCTGACGCTGAACTACAACAACCGTTTTCCAATGCCTCCAAGGAATTAGGCAAACTCGCTTGTCTCCTAGCCAAGGACAGAACCAAATGGATCTTCAATCCGCCATCAGCTCCTCATTTTGGAGGAAAGTGAGAAGCGGCTGTAAAATCAACGAAGTTCCATCTGATTCGAGTAATCGGAGACACACTGTTAACATACGAAGAGTTGAACACTGTTGTTATTCAAATCGAGGCAGTGATAAATTCTCGTCCACTGTGTCCTTTGTCGGACGATCCAAGCGACTACGCCACCTTGACCTCTGGACATTTCCTGATCGGAGAAGCTTTTACTACTGTTCCTGAACCTGGACTGTTGTCCGAACCTATCTCGCGTCTCAGCAGATGGCAGCTGTTAAGACGGAAGATCGACTGTTTCTGGGCGCGATGGTCAGTGGAGTGTCTTCAACGATATCCGGTTGTCTCAAAGTGGCATCATCCTTCTAACAACATAAAGGAGGGATCGTTGGTTCTCATGACGGACGAGCGCTACCCACCATCCAAGTGGCCATTAGGCAGAGTCACGGAACTACATCCAGGCCCCGATGGATTCACGAGGGTGGTGACCCTCCGCACCGCTTCTTCCAGTTTCAAGAGACCCATCGCTAAACTCTGTGTTCTGCCAATCAACCCTGATGACAATAATTCGCCAACTCCATCGTCGAAGGCGGGCGGTAATGTATCGAAATCGTACGATACATGAAGAATTGAAGACACGCCGTAGCGTCAACTCAGACGTCGCGAGCGCGAACAGACCCGTGACGGATCGATGGCACGGGGGGATCGCTGCGGCCGGAACGAGCGGAGGGGGCCGAGAACTATTGTTTTAATAATTGTTTATAATTATTTAGAGATAGTCAGTGGTCAGAACTACGCGGAACTATTATCAGGGGGCCGAGAACTATTGATTAAAACTTCGAACGAGCCGAGAACTTATCACAGAAGCACAGCATATCACTGTAGTACAAGTGATATGCTGATAATAAATGTTTATAATTATTTACAGATAGTCAGTGGCAGAACTATGTTATAGAACTATAGAACTCGTCAAAAACTATAAAATTCATTTGAGTAAATTTCGAAAAAGTTATATGATATGCTGACTTCGCGAGAAGTTAGCATATCATTTCTCAACTTCCGTTTACTTGTGTTAAATAACCTGAACTATTGTTACATTTTATGTTGAACTATAGAACTCGGTTGTATGCGAAGAGAACTCCACTTTTTTTTGGATATGCTGACAATTGATATGCTGACTTCACATACATGGCTATTCACAAGTTAGAAGGAGATGCAAATGATTTTCATAAGTAAAAAGGAAAAGAATAAAGTTCGCCCAATCACGATGTCTTCGTGGGAAAGGTATTCGAAAGAATGCTGAACGAACGAATATTATGGATCGCGGAAAGAGATTTGTGGTTGGACAAACAACAGAATGGATTTAGGAGAGGCAGGTCATGTATAGATAATTTGACAAAATTGACAATCGATATTGAAGCCTGTAAAGAAACTAATCGTAGCGTAGTGGTAGCCTTCCTGGACGTGAAATCGGCATATGATAATGTACGCTCGGATATACTCTGTGATATTTTGAGTAGTAAGAACTGCCCGTATAGAATCATAAGTTATGTAGATGCGTGGATGCGTAACAGAATGACGAAATTTATAGTAGGAGAAAATAGATTAGAAAATAGAGTGGTTAATAAAGATCTGCCACAGGGGGGGTGTGCTATCTCCGACTCTGTATAATATTTATACCGCGGATATAAGTAGACATGTCAGAAGCAATATCCGAATGTTACAGTATGCAGACGATATTGCGGTTTATTGTTGTGCCAATAATGTTTTAGAAGGGAAAATCAATGTAGAAATCGCGGTGAAAGAAATTGATAAAAGATTAGGTTTTATTGGATTAGAGCTTGCCCCTGAAAAGACGAACATTATGGTTTTTAATAATAGAAAGGATCGCGAGAACAAAATATCTATGAAAATTAAAAACGTAAGGATCGGTAACGTAAGATCGGCTAAGTTTCTAGGGATAGTTTTCGATAGTAAAATCGACTTTAGCAGGCAAGTCACACAGGTAGTCGACGAGGCAAATCGAGCGATGAACGTAATGCGTTACGTGTGTCGTGTATCTTGGGGCATGGAGGTGAACACTGGTGTGATGATTTATAAGTCTTACGTAAGATCGATCGTAGAATATGCTTTGTTTGTATATTATCCGTGGGATGGCAAAGGCCAGAAAGGTTGGAGAAAATTAAAAATAAGGGATTAAAACTAACTCTAGGGTACCGAAATAGTACTCCGATATGCGTTATGACTGCAGAAGCGAAAATACTTAAAATAAAGGATCGCGCGGGTTTACTGGCAAGGAATTATTGGTCCAAGATAATTAGTAATAATAACAAGGAATTAGAAGCGACTATGAACATGTTGGAAATTATTCATAGAAGGAAGAGTGTAACCAGGGATGGAAAACTGAATTAAACTAAACATTTCGTTTTGTTCTTTAAGAGCAGAATGTTTAGCTCCGGAATAAGATTTTGCTCCCGAGCGAAACTAAATCGAGTCAATTGCTTTTGCTCGAAGCTAGACTAGAAGAGTCAAACGACGAATTAGATTTTGCTCCACCAAATAAAAGGCTCCTCAATAGAGTTTCGCTGATAGCTAATAGGTGAGTGAAACCATATGAGCGAAATTCCATCTCTACTTCTGGATTGATTATAAGTCGACGACCGCTTATGATTACAAGTTGGGACAAGTTGCGACGTAGGACGCAAAAGATAACGTCGCTATTATGCGGCGACATCAAATGATACGCGATACTGCCTATTCGGCGGTTTTCGTTTGTAGAAGTTAAATGTCGATTCCTCCCACTTTCCGCGTAAACACCGGAAAACCGGCGTTTAAGATGTAACATTAAAAGCGCGCGGCTAGTGGTTATATCGGCTCGCGGATCTCGTTAGATCTATTGTGTCGCAAGCCGAAAAATCGAAAACAACTCACCGGCGAAACCGTTTGATGTATGCCCTTATAAGAGCGAATCGGGCGAGCGTGGACACAGACGTTTGACGAAAGTTTTCATAGTAACATCGAAGTTCGATATAAGATTGTGCAGAATAAAGTATAAACTATCATACGTGTGAATAAACGTGTGTGAATACGAAATAGTGTGAATATTAATACCATCGAAACAGAGATAAATGTGAGAATGGTTGGCCGACCGGCAAATGAGTTCGTACAGAAATATTTCAAGTACAACGAGACCACCAAGAAGTCGATATGCACCATAGGAGAATGCAAAGAAGCTTTAAAGGTAAGTCTTTTTATTCTCTATTCTAGATATTGTCCATGCACGGAAAAAGGTTTTCAATGAAAAAATAGGTGCTATAAGGCAGCACTTTTAAATACAGTGCTTTGAAACTGTAAATGAACGCGTCAAGCATTTAGTTCTTCTGAAACACATTTATAAGAACAATTTATTTGAGAGTATAATTTTTGTTTGCTTTACATACAAGAGACTTTTCATACTTTTTCATAAATTCTGGTTAGATTATTTACTCGCTATTATTAAATGGTAAAGTAAAATTGTTGCCCGGGTAATCCGGATTATTTTGAAGAATTTCAGAAAGAGTATGAAGGGTTTCTTATTAGTTTATGGAAATTTTAAAAACAAATTTATTATTTGAATCAACGCGAAAACAAAACATTCCGAAGAAATTAAACCGCGCGAGTGTATGTGGGCATCGAATAGTCGTATGCTACGCATGAACAAGTAACATGCCTAGCATTTGGATTAAAAGTGTATACAGAGGCACCTACTTTGTTATGTTGCAGTTTCTAATGCTTCATATTTTACAGGAACGAAAATCGGGAAACCTAGAGCGGCACATTGCCTCCAAACATTCCGCTGAGATGGGCGAGATAACTGCAACCAGGATAAGGTTGCAGGAGAAATCTGACGAACGTGATGGCACAGGTCTGCCAGCAAAGCATCAAAAATCCGATTTCATTCAAGTACGGATGAACGCGGAGACCATCCGCCAGGCTAGTGCGTGCCTCAGCACCGTCGATGGCCAGCCCCTCAATCATGTTCATGTAAGTTGTAATCTCTCTTAACAACAATTATAGGGTTTATACTCACTGTTGTCAAGGAGGTTGTCAACAGAGCTGTCTGCCAGCTTGAACTTTCCGGCTAAGTTTGCAAGTACTGAGCGCACACGGCGCCGTCCGTTTTGGGGGGCTTATCGTAGGATTGAACAAAAGTTAGTCAGCGCTATTAATTTATATTTCTCTATCACAGTACGTTGGGTACCGCATGCTTGTCGACCCGCTTCTGGAGGCGATCAACAAAAAGTCCCCGCACAACAAAGTTACCATCAACCGCCACAACGTGCGACATCTCCTCATCTCCTCGGAAGCAACAGCCATTCGGAACTCTATCCACGACGACACCAAGAGGAAGATGGTATGCCTCAAGATCGACACGGCTACAAGAAAAGACCGTCAAGTGCTGGGCATCAACAGAACGTCAAGGATAGGAAGTTGGCCCTTTGCACCGTTGGCATGAAGGAGTTAAAGCTGAGTCACACTGCGGAGAACTTGAAATCCGTGATTATCCCTTCCTTGCGGTCGTGTGGCATCAGCGCTGATCAAATTTACACCGGCACGGCGGACAACGCAGCGAACGTCCAGCTGACAGTAAAGAAGATCGGTGACGAACAGTCCGTGAGGACGAAGAAGTTTGACTGCTTCCACATGCCGTTGCCTTCTCAAGAAGAAGAAAGCGACCCCGACGATGATCTGGAGGAATTGGCTGCTGCAGCAACTTCAGTTAGCAACATCAGTTTTGAATTGCCCGCTGACAATGATACCGACAATGACTGTGACGAGGACGGACAGGAAGCCAGTCAGTCTGATGAGTATCCAGAGGGTGAAAAAATAGAAGAAGAGCTCGGAGCGGCCACACTGTGTTTAGAATGCGAGAAACTCAAGAAGACCCTTGGCAGCATGGGCGTGGAGAATGTAAGGTGTGCTGTGCACACCCTGCAGCTCTCCGTGCGCGATGGTGTCAAGAAGACCCAGCGCATGGACGGCGTCATCAAGAAGGCCAGGAAGATCATCATTGCTCTGAGAATGCCTATCTACTTCCTGGTCCTGAAGAGTGCTGGGCATGCGAAGCCTCCCCTGGACGTCCCAACGAGGTGGAATAGCACCTATGATATGTTAAGTAGCTTGGTGGCTCTGCGTGAAGTGTACGAAGGCCTCTGCGAGCAGGAAAAGGAGAAGGCACAAACTAAGAAAAGTAGAACCAGGTCTTCAAAACAAAATAAAGAAGAGGGCATGCCAGTGCTGTCCACTACAGATTGGAAGAAGATAGAGGACTTCTGCAAGAGCCTGGTCCCCGCCAAGAAGGCTACAATGATCCTGCAGAAAGAGCAGCTTACCGCGAGTGACTTCTTTGCAGCGTGGGTCCGCTGCAAAGAAGGAACTCGCAAAATCCCCACGGCTCTGGCTGCGAATGTGGTGGCGGCAATGGAACGGGAGGACAAGCTGCTTCAGACCGATGCCTTTGTCGCTGCCATATACATGGACTGCCGCTATCGACGTGTTCTGGACGACGCGCAACAGGCGCGGGCGAAGAGTTCTCTCCAGGCGCTTTGGATTCGTCTTTCCGATCTGCAGGAGCAGCTGGAGAAGTCGTTGGCGCCAGCGGAGGATGGTAACACTGCCAATAACACCGATGACAGCGAGGAGAGCAACAAGGAAGACGACCCTATGGAGCAGATGCTAAAGGCGAAGGATGACGATGCTGGCCCAAGGTTCCATGAGCTGCTGAATCTCAACAAGATTTTCGCCGGTTACAAGGAATGGCCTCGGGTTTCGCAAGAGACGGCAATTCTCAAGTATTGGGAACAAAAGAAGACAGCTCACCCAGAACTTTATCTTTTGCTCTGAGAATGCAATAGTTGCCCTCTCGCTTCCTATGACGCAGGTCAGCGTTGAACGTTGTTTTTCTCAACTGAAGATTATTTTGAGTATTCTCAGATGCAACTTGTCACTTGATCTTATTGATGACATCCTTATTGTAAGGTGCAATAAAATGTTTATGAAATAGGCTGTTAAAATATGGACTGTAATTGTTCAGGAAATATTTGATGCGTATTTGGCGCGGGATTTGCGGCGGCCCGGCGCGCGTCGTGGCGCGTGTGAGTTGCGGATTGGTGCGCGCGGGGGCAGCCCTTCACGATGATTCGCGCGTAATAATACATGTTTTTGGGCCGATTGCGCTGCCGTCGCTGCCGGCGCCGCCGGCCGGTCTTCTTGCTCACGTCATGGTCGTGTACGGTTGACTGGTACATCGCAGGGTGTTAGTTTTGTGTAGTGCGCTCAAATTACGTATCTTGCTCAGCTCACAACGCCTGTTTGCTGGACCGAGGTCAGTGCAGTGTTGGTTAGATTAGCTCAGGGTTTTCTCAATCACGTTACCGCATAATAAAAGAACATTGCATAGAGAGAATACGCCTCACAGCGTGTGTCGGTCGACGGCACGTGCTGATTGCTCATTTGGTGTATTGAGAGTTAATTCACAAGGTAGTTGCGCCTTGATACTGCACTGCTGGAATACAGCATCATTGTAACGGACACATTCAGGTGCTTATGTTGGTTGGTTTAGCTCATTTCTGGTCAGCTCAATTATATTTACCTCATTATTGATTATTGCTCACTGCGGCGCGTTATTCATATGGTGACTCCGCGTGACTGTTACGCGCATTGATTCTTACAACAGCCACGGGGTTATATTAAATCTTTGACTGTCTTTCGTGACCCCCTTGCGTATGCGGATCCACTGTCACCGGCGTCTCCGAGATTTCGTAGTTATGGACATAACATTGTAATTCAATTGACTATGAGAATAAATTAACTACGTCAAATCTCAAACAGTAATAATGACTTAGACTTGGGACCATTTATCGTTTGTTATAAAAAGTAAAAAGTATTATTTTTGTTTGTATTTTTGTGTCCTTTACAAATTTTATGTTTATATTAATAAACGACATCAAATAAAAGTGTTAGTTTTAATCAATTTCAAAATTTATATTTTAATGAATGAGATTATATAAAATTTTCGGAATAACTCCATTTTAAAAAAATTTTTGAATGTGGCTATTAGTCAAGATACTGGCTCTAAAGAAACTTGCAATTAGGTATCAGAACGCTTGGATATAGGCAAAACGCAAGAACGCTGTTAGAATGCTTGCTCTTAAGGAAAACGTCTAGAATCAGCTAGCATCCCTGGGAAGCAGGCAACACACCGAATGGCCTGCCGTATCGGCAGCATTGGGCTTGAGGGAGAGGGGAGGGGATGATAGGGCAGAAAGAGCGAATCCAATCCCAAAATGAGCTTTATATATTGCTCGTGATTTAGTGCAGTAAAACTTTTGCTCAAAGAGCAATATTCTTTTCTGTATTTAGCTCTTTTCCTTTTGCTCCTATTTAGCTCTGACGGATAAGGTTCTGCTCAATTTAGCTCTTATTTGGATTTATTCTATTTAGATTAGCTCGGAGCTAATCCTTTTTGAGCTGCTCTTTTCCATTTAGTTTAATTTATTTTTCCATCCCTGGGTGTAACAAATTTAAGAGGACGACATTTCTTGCTAGTGGACTCGTGGAGAAACTTTAAGAAGAATAGAGATAGTATCGAGCTTAGTGTTTCTCCTAATATATATAAGTACGACTACTGGATAAATACGTACGAAGTCGCTATTGATAATGAGATCGGGAAAATCAGGAAGCGAACGCCGAATACGATAGATGAGGAGTTCATACTCCGTTTCAAAGAAAGATACAAACTCGCCGATGATTACGGGGTAATGTTCACGGACGCCTCAAAGATGAAAGGCAATCGTAGCGTTGGCCTAGGAATTATATTTAAAGATTTTTAAATGGGATACCATATGAGTATTGACAATCGTTGCTCCGTGTTCACTGGCGAGTTGCTCGCGGTAGAAAAGGCGTTAGAACTTATTAGCGATCACAATTGGACTAGAGATGTTTTTATATTAACGGACAGTCAGAGTGTAGTTAGATATTGAAAGCCTTAAATTAAATTATAAAAAAGCGCAATCACATGTAAAATTAAGGAAATTATCTCGAAAGGATTAAAGATAGATGCGATAGAGAGGGAAAAGTAGTAATAGGATGGGTGCCCTCGCATGTCAACATTATTGGAAACAAGGATGCGGACGAGATGGCTAAAGAGGCAACAATAGAAGAAGAAGACACGAGAATCAAGATACCTGCTTCCGACTAGCGCAGTATAATAAAGGAAAAGATGTTTGAAAAGATGAGATATCGTATAGAAGCTGAAGGAACATATAAAGGGACTAAGTACTTTAATAATTGTTATGACAAGGATGCAAAGAAGCCCTGGTTTCATAAGATCAACGCAGGGAGAAGATTTGTAACAATGGTTAATAGATTGCGCGCCAACCATTATAATTTGAACGAGTCGCTGTATAGGAAGAACTACATTGGAAACCCGAGCTGCGAATGTGGCGCCGAACGCTAGGACATTAATCACGTTGCGCTCAGGTGTGTTCTGTTTGATGACGCTAGGGAGAGGTTTTATTGGGAGCTCACGTTGGCAAAAGTAGACTACCCATACGATATAGATGTATGGATTAAGTACGTGTGTCTCGGGCCTCTTCACGCGCTTCAGAACTTCCTGGCTAAAATAGGCAAAAGCATTTGATCTCGTATGATACCCCACTAAGACAGGACTATAATGTATATCAAATGATATAAGGATAGATGAAGGATTCATAGGGACTGTGTCCGACAGCCGAGAAGAGCATCTTGCTAGGCTAGTGACACGTTAAGCTGCCAAAAAAAAGTGACAAAGATAATTGTCACTTGAATTGTCTATTGAAGCATTTATTCTTCATTGCAGTTGAATATATCTATGTACGTTACATCAATTTTCATATACAATTGTATGTAAGCTATATAAACTATATAAGTCCTTAGCAAGTTTAACATTCTTCAATAATTTTTTTCTGTTCATATCAAGAAGAACGAGCAAGTTATTTCGCCACATCAGACTTATTATCCTGCTGCTCCATTTCTAAACATGAATAAAGTCATTTTATCATAAAGTAAAATCATTTTTTCGCAAATTACAAATATTTGCCGTGCTTAATGATATCTAATCTTGATTTTTTCGTAAAACTCCAATTTAAATCTCAATTTTGGTCGATCGTCTGAGGCGGATAAAATACAGCATCTCAAACTCCAGATTAAAAGAGTAGAAGAAAAACTGAAAAATGTTCAAGAACAATATAGCAGTGACTTAATAATTTTTCAAAATATGGTTCGCGAAATAGATTTGATGAAACGGGAGCTATATATTGGCAAGCTGTCTGAGGGACGTAAGGGAAATAGGGATGTAGGTGCTAATTGCAATATTTTATGTCCGCAAGACATTCCGATCGTTTGAATCTTTTGGTCGCCCTGAAAAGGGCGGATTTAACTCTGCTGGCTTTACGGAAGTTTGGCCAAGAATTCAAGGCCGTAAAGCTCCAGTAGAAGGGTCTTATTGTTAGTGCGACTCAGCGGCTTGATAGGTCGTTGGATGGAAGACCACGTCTTCCCTGGAGTCCGGGGGCGTTTCGTCGGTATTCTCGGCGGTGGTGAAAACTGGTATAGGCTTGGAGAGTTCTTGATGACGATCATCTTGCCTTCGGTTTGGACGGCGATGTCGCGGCTATCCACCTTAACCTCGTGGACCGTGGCCTTCGCTGTTTGGATGCCGATATGTCGGACGACGAGGGGATCGGTCTGCACCCCCTGGTGAATGGTCTCGATGGGTTCCGTTTGGACGTGCTTTCCTTCCGGCGGATCGGTCTGCGTACCTCGGTCAGTTATGATGAACCGGGACCAAAAAGGTTAGAATGGCGGCAACTCGATTTTAAAGAGTATCCACGGAGTCAGAGAGACGCCGGGATCTAGATTTTGCCAAGGAGGGAACGCAGAGGAGTTCGTTGGAAGTGCGGGTGTCGCCAATGGTTGTGGTTTTGACCTAGGAGACGGCGCAAGAGAGATCGCCTGAGGTGCAGGCGTCGTGAGCGGTTGAGCTCCTGCGTGAAACGTCCCGGTTGGGACGCCGAAAAGATTTGCGAGGCGTGGTGGCGACGTGGCGTATCCGTATGGTCCAAAAGGTGGAAGGCCCGGAGAGCACACTCCCACGAAAACGCTTTTGGTCTTGACGGGGAAGGCCCGAAAGCACGCTTCCCAGGAAGACCGGCGTAGGAAGACCCGATAGCACTCTTCCTGTGATCGACGGGGAAGGCCCGGAAGCACACTACCCAAAAAGGTGTTGAAAGGCCCGAAAACACTCTTCCTGGTATCATCGGGGAAGGCCCGAAAGCACACTTCCCAAAAAGATGTTCGTGGTGAAGGTCCTCGGTGTGTTCGTTTGCCTGGAGATCCAGTGGTCTCACCCTTGCGCGGTGAGGCACTTAGCGCAGAAAAGAGAAAATTCACTGCTGGGGGTCCCTTACTTAATTCAGAGGTGGTTGAATTTTGATTTCGAGAAAGCGTGGGCGTCCTGCGACGCCTAGCGGCCGAGCGTCGTACTACTCGGCGCGCGAGCGGCGGCGGCGCGAGATCGGCGGTGCGAGCCCGGCGGCGGGCACGCGGTTCGGCGCTCGGCCGTTGTAAGTGATAATAGTGGAATGAATTAACGGTGATCGTGGTGGTCAGTCACGATGCGACCGTGGGGATGTACTCATAGATTTTTGAGTAATTTGTTGGCCGTGGGTAGACGCGTTTATCGGTCCATGGATAAGTGGTAATAATGCCTTAAATGCAACAGCGGCGAGCTGCGGTATCAAAACCCGGGCGAAATCCATGGACGCGGTGCGTAGGCGGATGCCGAAAAGGTTTTTTAGGCGGATATCTAATGACTGTGGAAGTCGTTAAACTCTTTCGACGCGGTTTGACTAACGCTCACATAATTAATCGGTGCCTAACGCGTGGGCGTGTATCGAATAATTGAGCAGGAAAGAAGAGTAATGCGAGATCGACGGGCAAGGAGTCGATCATCCGCCGGTAGATGATGCGGGGGGAATTCTTGACCCTGCGACTTATGTCGCAACACAAGCACTTATTGAGAGTATGGGACAACAGCGCAATGAATAAAAAATCTTAGTATTTTTTATTTGTTCTACTACATAATTGTAGACAAGCTAATTGTACATTTTTCATCCATTATAATAGTAGTAATATAGTAATTTGCGTTAGTTTTCAAGTATTATAATTTTTTAATATTATCTAATATAAATTTCTGTATATATAATTATATATATCTTTTAATTCTAAAATAAATTACAATGTTTATAATAAATTCTTTATTTTATATATAAATTTATATAAGAGCGATAAACTTAAATGATAGCAAACCTAGCCGCAGTCTTACTACTATAAACATTCTCTTCATTTATTTTCAATTTTTTATCCATTTCATACGTTTTTCTCTTGCTTATAATCCGTATATTCGCAGTCGCATTGTAATAAATCTTTTCAAAATTTTGGTAGAGATATTATGGCAAAGAGGTATATTTGTTCCTTCCCAGACATATTGCAGTTCTTTTACTAGGAAGTTCACAATGTTCATAGCTTTGGCTTTAGTAAGTATGTCTTTTAGGTGGCGGAAAGTAATTTCACTCTTCATAATTGCTTTGAAACAGGCATTTGACACATATAGAAGACTGCTCTCTGTGTAGCTCCTCATTTGAACGAGAGTAGAATAAGGGTGATGCTCTTCACCCTTCCAGAGAACACTGTTAAAGCAATTATCACAAACTGTCATGTTTGTGCACTTTACACTGTGCACAACTGCTCCAGCTATATCATAAATTATTGGCCACTCCCATTTATCAATGCTATGCATCTGATCGTCAGTCACCTATGGAACTTTAATGGAACATGCTTCGGAGAATGCATTTAAATCTTTCTCATGTTGTCGCGAGGCTGCTATAGTTTTAGATAATTCAAGGAAATCTTGCTCAAGTTTTTCAACTTCAGTGTCATCATCATCATAGTTAACATTTTTCTTACTATTTTTGCACAACTGCGACAAGATAATCATTTTCAAATTTTGTTTCAAATGGACAGCATAAGGAACAGGCTGTCTAAAACGCAGAAGAGAAAACAGATTCTCGATACAATCCTGAGTGAAGTGGCCAAGTAACAAATAGAAAAAGCCAATTTCATTTAAAAAATAATCCTGCAGAAAAAGTAAACAACTAGTTGCCATAAGTAGTCCTGTTTGAATTGGCTTCCAGTGACCTTTTTTATCAATTTTCATATGTTGAAATACATAAGCTACGAATTTAAGATGCTCAATAGCTTTGTTGTATGCATCCTCATTTTTCTTACTAAGAGCTAACTTCCTGCTCCTGTTGGTGACAATAAACCAATTATCTACAAGGAAAATGAAGAAAGCTGTAGTAAGAATTTTTGAATCTTTTGTGATCTTTCCATAAGTATTGAGGCCAATTGCCGTTCTTCGACAAATAACAGATCTTGCAGTGGAAACTTTCATTTTGGAAAAGTGATTATTCTTCGTTTGGAGACTAGATGCTTTCAATTTATTGGAGATCTTAAATTCAAATTGTTTTTCATAATTCATTAGTTCTTCTAAGTATTTAACATCCACAACAGGATAGCTGAGGTCTTGAGACTGTATGACTGACTGAGGCAAATAAATTATTTTCTGATTCTCCAACATGGAACGGATGTTTTTAAATAAATGCACAGGATCAGGCATAATGCATAATTTGTCTTGTAATCGTACTGGATGACAAATAGTGAATCTAACTTCACCGTTTTGATCCAAGAATCCGATATTCCAAGCTTTCCATAAAGCTAAATTGTCAGATCCCATATCTGAAGTTATAGAGACAACTTTCAGACCAATGTTCTCAGCTTTCACAATTATCTTATTGATGATAACTTTTAATGCATTTCCTGTAATATTCATATCTATTTGTTTTGCATTAGGATCAGTCTTGTTCGTGAAATAATATGCGACAGCATATTTCCACCGAATGACGATTTCTGCTAACATAATAACCAATGTTTTCCTTGCCAGACCGACGTGCTCAGGAAACGTACATGAGCCAATAATCCTTTTACTGGATGGGTCATACATCTCTCCAGGCTTAATAGCCATTTCATCCAACGCTATCATGCAGTACCTCTCTTGAAGTGCCATATGTGGAATTTGACATTGAAGCACATCAAATACTTCTTCCAAAATGCCTGATTCGAACTTCATGTGTTCAACTGCTCTTTGAAGTGTTCTGACTGAAGGGAAAATTGGAAACTTCGTGACAAAGTCCGAGTAACATTGCGTTCCCCATTTCATTTTGTAAATTAATCCGTCAGTAATGGTTGAATTGTTCCACTTTCTTCCTCTTGTGCTTTTTGAACATAAAGCCTTTAATTGATCTTGATGCAACCTGCCGATAAATAATCCATTATTATTATGATCGAAATTTCGAAGTCTCTTAAGCTTTGTTTTCATCGTATTATGTTGTCTTTTTATACTACAATAATTATTAAAAACTCGACTTGCCATTTTTTGTAAAGAAATATATTTTGTCTGCAATGCGGCTAATTCTTTTTCTTTCAATTCTAATCGCCGTTTTAAAGATTCCACAGATTCTTCTTCCGTAGTATCTATAATTGATGAACATATTGTCGACTGTGTTTTCGACACAGATATTTCTGCTGAACTGACAGAGGTGACAGAAGTTTCTGGATGGATAGGAACGTCATTTAAATTTATATTCGAAATATCTTTAAAGACGCTTCGTGGAGATGGAGAGTTAGACCGGCAATAATAATTATGCTCAGAAACTGGAGAGATGTCAAGAGTAGTAAGAGATATACGCGAATTTTTTTCTGAAGATAATAATGATGGAATAGCTGAACTTTTTAACTTTCTTGTACCATCAACCCTTTTCCGCTCTCATTGGTCTTCACCAAAATGAATCTGAACATTTGAAAAAAATAGGTTTGATCAATACAAATGATTAGTATTAATTTATTGACAGCAGTAGAAACAGTGATATATACCTCACAAATTGTACTATTAGCATGAGGTTGCCAATTTGACCGGTTTACCATTGAAATCCATTTTGCACGCTTCGTTGATTCTTTTGGAAATCGAAATAATATAAATCCTTGTTTTTCTTTCGTTTTACAATTACTAACCGAACAGGTCCGTAGATACTGCCTCATCATTAAGATAGAACTGAAACTAATTATGATAAAATTTCAATATACGGATGAAGACGTTAAGTTAGGTTGCATATATGCTACTAAAACATAAACGATTCGAAAATAGTTAATAAAATCACTCATAATTATTTAATAATACAAGAAAATATTTCTACTTACCATGGTAATAAAAAATGATAAATATATATGTATGTTTTTGTGAGGATTTAATGTGCTATAGCTCTCGTGAGCATGTAGCACTCCTGCCATATATAATATTAATATATTTATCTCCAGTATATATTTATCTGATTTACTTTCCACGTATATAAATATAATATTAATATGGTTATAATGGTAATATAATTATAATAGTTGTATGATAATATTAATATGAAGGTTAGGTTGGTTAATAGGTAAAGGATAGAATTCTAATTGTAAGTGAAGCAAGATATTGCTGGAGAGGGGATACATGCCTGTCATGGCGACCGACCAATCAGGAGGTGGAAACAAGTTGGCGCCTCTCTGATATTTAGGACTCTACTGCTAGGTATCAAAGGCACCGCCATCGGTGTTATCTGACCATTATCTTATCTTGTTTATGTGAACTCGAGTTATCTGATACCCTTGTTATCTGATATCCGCGTTATCTTGTTTATGTAAACTCGAGTTATCTGATACCCTTGTATCAAAGGCGCCGCCGCCGTTATCTTATCTTGTTTATGTAAACAAACACGATGTTTATGTAAACAATGTAAACAAAAAGGACCACCCAAAGGTGCGTCGAAACTCTCATAGACTTGCTACTCTCACTAAATCATGCTGGGTCAAAGACATCTGGATTTGGATAAATATCCGGATCCGGATTGGAATTTGACCAATCAAAACAATGTTTACAAAATTACTTCATATTAGCTTTGTTCTAATTGGCAGAATTCCAATTCAATCTCAATTTCAATTAGTAGTCTGATACTGGCTTAACGCGTCTATTTTTCGAATTCCACGAACGCTATTGATGGTTCGATCGCGAACAGCTGTTATCTTCGTCTTCATGCAATGTTGCAATATAATCTCATTGCTAGTATACTTAAATATTATTGTAGTTTTCAATATTAACAAAACTTAACATTATTCTTAATGCATGCAGAAACATTACGAAAATATCCGCCAGTGACTGTTCTTATAAGACAAGCCATGTCAAGTTATTCTTTCGATGGTACTTTGGTACCACTTTGGTGAATCTTTCTGGATCAACGACATGGATGGATTTGGATAAATATCCGGATCCCGCTGAATCGCGTAAATGGGAATCCATACTCTTTGATTTTTCGATACATTAACCAAAGTTCATTAATCAAAGAGTAATACGGGCAATTATGTGTCAGTGTGATGCGGTTAAATACATATATATTACATCTTAATATCATGCAAATTGCCTTGAAATCCAAAAATTTATTCACAACTAAACTA
>VBVQ01003064.1:0-12341 GCA_011636635.1 Tetramorium simillimum | reverse complement strand
TTTTTCCGTATAAATATATATTCAGGGAAAAAATATTAATGATAATAATAAATTTACATTACTTATTTGTGGAAGAAGGGTAGGTAGCAGTGTCCTTTATTTTTCTCAAAGAAATATGGTCACGATACAGATAATGCAAGAATTAACCAATAAATGAACGTATAGAACAATTAAACCAATAAAAAACTCTATGAATGCTTTATCATTAAATTGTTGTTGAAATTTTACTGTTACTGTTACGGAAATTTATGTGCAGAACCCTTATGCCGCAATAATAAATTTACAATACTTTTTGAAAATTTGGCCATATATGCTCTCCGGATATTCTGATAAAAGGTTACTGATGTTAGCAAGCTAAGATACTTGTAGTAAGACACAACAATGAAAGTATCCACTTGCCTGGACAGACGAAAAGCAGAACGGTCAATATCGAAGTTTGCACTCGACGTTGCCGACATTGGAAGTTGGCAGCTTGCTCCGATACCAATTGTTTGTCCCCTCAAGGACCGCGTCCTTGTGCAGAACCGCAGCTGGCACGTTGACCAACCGAATCGAGTACGCGAGAACTTGGAATTTTCAGTCGCATCCGCCGTGCCTCGGCGCTTCTTCTATTTTCACCGATACGCCGGTGGAGCGTAACGCCGATACACGGGAAGTATTGGTATCGGGGACGAAAGAATGCTTCCTCCTATCGGCGGAAAAGCTTACGCACGATTCGACGAATGGCGATAAATGTGGGCGCGATTGGGAGCGGGTCAATGGATGTTTCTGCCTCATCCGCTTTTCTTTTCTTCCGCGGCAAACTGTATGCCAGCGATAATGCGAGAGATGTTTAATTTTTCCACTGCGATTGGCGCATACAAGCGACGTCTGAAAGACTATTTCTCGCTTTCTTCTGTGAGAGAATTCCACCCGAGTGAAAGCATTTTATCCCGGGTAAATCGACGTCGAGTAAATCAATATTATATACTAACTATATACATATTGTTTGTATACCTATATACATTGTATCTATAATAATTGTATACAAAAATTTTAAAGCATTTTATAGTTAAAAGTCTTAGAAGAAGAATTTTAAAAGAAAATTAATTCTTTGAATTCTTTTTCAAAACTCCATATACGAGTTTGGTAAGTCTTTAAAAGTCACTTTTATGATGTGCTGAATACTGATATAAAAATAAATATGTAAAAAATATTACGTAAAAAATATAAATTCATATAAAGTATATATACATATTTTTTATTATATTTATTATCATATTCGTGAAAAATTGATTTAGCTCACATGATAAATGATAGGTAAATATTATTTTGCGATAAAATACACATAAATACGATTAAATAATATAATACTATTATGGGAAAATCTATCTAAAGATTAAATTAATGCAAATTTCAACAATAAGGGACAGGTATGTAATGCGACGATCTGTTTGACCATTTTTCCTGGCAAGCGAATATTTGATGTGACACTAGTAGCGCGGATTAATATTTACAAACCATAGATCGCGCGCGTCGTCTAAACCAATATTTCATGCTGCTCCGAGAATGGCTGATTTATTTCGCCTTCCTGGCAACGCTATGTCGTTCGCTTGAAAATAGACGGCGTATCACGTAGGAATGGCGACTTGCGATACATAATATAAAATTGATATTAAAGAAATTCGAAAGCTTCATACATAGCGTTCTCTCTCCGTGGACGATGAAAGTTCAAGAAACTCAATCCGATAAATTTGCTTATAAAGCTCTCATTGTTTCTCTCTTGACTTAAATGGGAAAACTTCATCTTCGCTGGAAATGGATTACTTGCTGAATCGCTTATCACTTGCATTTATCCATAGAGAGAAGATAAAAGTAACGGATTATCGCGTAAGAAAAATAAGCTATTTTCTATACATGTCAATATTAACATTATTAAAATCAATATTAATTAAGTTTCTATACATACACTGAGAGAAAAATTTAGTTAATTTTGGCCTCAAACATAATTTTATAATATTTCTAACTATAAATATGATTAACTTAACTGCAATTTAATATGCATCGTTTCGTTAACCATAATTATTGTTAGAAATATTATAAAATTGTGATTGAGGCTAAAAGTAACTATATTTTTCTCTCAATATAGAAATCTAAGTTTTAGATTTAATAACAATGAAATCTTTATTCGCAGACACAATCGCTATAATAGCAATGTCTCTAAGTCTTTTATTAAAAAATTATTAGACTCGTAATACCCAATTAAAGGCAACAATTTTCACAAATCACGTGCGCATAGTCAGCTGGAGCACGGGTAATCGCACAAACTTACAGAAATTGCCGTAACGTCCGAAAAGTTCCCCATGGTTTTGCCGAGGTTCTTACGTCTTTACTTTTACAAAAACTCGGACTCCGATAAAATCACGAAGCGGAGGAGACCTTCAGATTGGTCCAATTAAGGAGTATAGCATTCCAGTCCGTGACTTTCGAACGTTGATTGGCTTGTGGACCACTCGTCTGTATAGAAGTACGAAAGCTACCGAGCGCAACCATCGATTTTCCTCTTTCCGTTTCGCCGCCGAGTCGCAAGCACTCCAACTTAGATGAAGCCGTACGACAAACTAACTACTTATTAATTTACTGCCGACTAATAAGCCGCGCGAAACGCTCGGCAACGACGTCCGTATTTTAAACGGCGGCGTACGGAGGTGCATGCCGCAGTCGGATACGAAAGTCTGCCGTTTGAGAGCCTACCCGTATTTCCACCAGACACGCTTCTACGTGGCGTCTTGCTCAAATATTTATCTTCGCTACCGCTGTAATCGTGTTGCAGCACGAATTACATGAAATTGTATGACACCAGAAAAAAAAGTATGTTTTTCTCATAAGTGACCGGACTAGATCCATTAAAAAGGCAGTGGAAAAATTTTAACATTGTAATAAGAGACCCGCAACCCCCAGCGAATCCAGTAGGGTTTTTTTTTGTTCGTCAAGAGTAAAACAAGGATGTTTTGCGTACAACTTTTTAGCACGCTACGTACGCGCGTTAATGATTGATGGAAGTGGAAAGTAGTTCATACACTACTTTTTGCACAATGCGAACGCCATTACGTGACTTTCCTCATGCTTCTTTTTTTTAGAAAAGATCGGAGTTAATAAGTGTACATTATATCGGAGTTTTACAGAAACCAAGACTCTATGTGCCCGCGGCTTTTTGCTGGGAGCCATGCTGCCTAACTTACACAAGTATGTTAATTTAATCTACAAGATTCTACGGTAAATTAGATTTTAATTCGACGGTTGTATCTTGGTTCGTGTTGCGCGTGAAGCGCCTACGAAATATTCGACGAATGAGATTCGAGCTACAGGCGCAACACGCGATTAAGAGGGAACGACCCTTGGTGACGTTAATGTCTTCCGGGCCGCGAGCAGGTGTCGTGGATGGATGTAGTTCGTTAATATATAATTTGCTGAGTCTAATATGTCGACCATAGCACGTAAATCGTATCTTAGCTTGTCCGGTCAATTGAGTCATGTACGGTGATTAATATCACATATTAAACAGAGATTAGAATTTAAAGGAGGCTATTAAAAAAGATCCGCGATATTTAGGTCACGTGTAGATACCGTTAATTGCACTTGGTACTCTGTAATAGATTGGAAAATGGTGTTTGCGTTTTAAATAAATGGATTATTTAATTAAAGATATAAAAAGAAAAGATATAAAAAAAAGAATAAAAAGAAATTAATTAAAGAGTTTCGATAACGAAATTAATAAGTGACAAAAAAAATTGGTCTTTTAGAGTCTCACGCAATTAGTTAGCTATGCGTGAATTAATATTATGTGATATTTAATTAACCATGTAATATAAAATTATAAATCACACGTTTTAGTCTTATTTTCAGCGAAGCGATAACAAATAAATTGAATAATCTCATGCTCTCCAATTATAGATGAGCATCTCAAGATTAAATGGACAAAGACAGTGTAATTTTTGCGAAAAAACCAAGTAAAATTTTTGTTAATGTTCACAATCTGCAAAATAATCGGACTTCAACTAATCGACACTCAAAGCCCACATTTTTCTTGTTACCTATTATATTTGTTTTTGTTATTACTTTATTGTTACATAGTTAATATTGACATATGAAAAAATCCCTCAAAAAATAAAATCGATAAAAAATGTACTTTTAAAGTACATTTTATTTGTCAAAATAAAACTCGGTATATACAGGTTACATTGAAAGAAACAAGCGACATTTTGTGTTGTAGTTACGAAATAAACCGTAGAAGTTGAAAAGACGTGGAAATACGTGGACGAGAATTGTTTCGTAAATTACAAGCGCCCAATGTTAGTAGTTACAGACACCGTCGCGCATTAAACTTTGCACTCTTGAGACTACGTTGCGCGGAAAATGTTTACAACGCCCGAGTATTTCATAAGCGGGCGCAATTAGAAATCTCGAGACGGCAAATCCATTTTGTTTTTGAATACCGTACTCTTTTCTCTCCTACGAATGTCCACAATGGATGATTACACAAGACTCTCGGCGGTGCCTTACAACGGAAAAAGGGAAGCAGGAAAACCTGTGCTTAAGGTTTTATTTATAGCCGGACGAGCCACCGTTAATCTGGAAAATCTGTAGAGTACCGTGTTGCTCGTAAATTACCGAGACATAAATTATTATTTTCCGTGCAAAGCAAGCCGAAGACTGGAAACCAAATATTGCTCTTTACTCTGGAACATAAACTATCGTGAATATCTCATAAATATTTTTTAATGTGTTTCGATAATGACACAGTCAGATTCACGAAATTCTCAAAGCTGCAAAAATATTTTCAAGTATTTTTCTTACACAATTACACAATAGACATATTTGAAAATAACTGAGATGTTTACACTCCTCCTTAATGTCATATCTAGTGTAATATTGCCAAAATTGCATAGAATCGTTAACAGATATCTCGTGTAATAACGGATAATACCAACACGTTATGTAAACTGTAACGAGATTGCAGTAATTAAAGGGAAGGTAGAGAACGCAATGTCAAAATAGAAGAGGAGCGGAGTATGTTCGTGTTATTACAAAGCCCGTCCGTGCCGGAATGCTTTTATTAAATGTTCGTTTTCACGCTGATAATCGGATTTCGCATTTATCGATAAATTTTTTCATATCGGATTCGTAGCCGTCCTATTTTGCTCTTTTAGCACTCGCATTATAACAGTGATTTAGCCTTGGATAAAGGGCGGTGGTAAATCACAGCAGATAGAGTAAAAAGCAGCCAACACGTATTAGTATATCTGCACAAATTCATATTGACACACATTTTGCCGATGCTCTTTTCCGGATCACTGAAACAATCTCGGTTATATGGAACGCTGTTTCGAGCGAGAAATGGACTTTAACTTCAGTACGTAACAAATATTGAGAAACGTAATGTAAATGCACTCCCTTTCTTTAATCCTTTCCTAAAAATGAGAACGCGAATATCCCCCAAAACAATAAAAGTAACGCGACGCGAGTGCATCGGAAGAATATCCAAACGTATCGTTGATTTTATAAAACGCGGACGAGATAGTCGAATGTGCATCGGCAAATATCCAGACAGGAGGTACTATTACGTCCATAAGAAAATTGCGCGCTAGCTTATAAATATCGCATTCACGTGCATTATCCGGGATTTTCTGTTTCGTTCTCATATCGAATTTCCATCAAGGGTAAATTTTTGTATCTCGATGCGTTCTGAGGATGCCAGATAATGCCGCGTCATTAGACTAAGACGCGCAACAAAGGACGCAGATAGCGGGCACTATTAGGCCGGGGTAACGTTGATGCCACCTCTTCTTACTTCGTCAGCCGGTATCGCATAACGTTTTGCACAAACGTGCCCGACTACAATGGTCGGCATTCCCCATTTCCGGTTGAACGATACATCTCTCTGTCCCTCCACGCGAGCTACAGTACATTAGAAACACTCGGAAGGGAAACCGCGCGAGTTTACGAAGCGGTTTGGGGGAAACGGTAATGAGAAAACTCGAGCAGAGATCAAGCGTAAATCTCATTTTTCTTATCCGTACTCTAGAAACGACGAATCTCTCGCCCTCAAGAATTGATGGCTATCTTGCCACGGCCGGCAACAAATTTTGAGTGGCAGGTAATTCGCGTACCTCGCTACGCTTTTTTTGATTGATGTACACAATGAGATTAAGAAAGAAATAAACTAGAAGAGCGATCAAGAGAAGCTCTTCAAATATAATTAAATAGTAATTGCGAAGCGCACATGACGTATTAAAAAAATTTAGAAATGTTTTTTACTTTATAAATGTCTATATAAATTAATCTGTAATTTTTAACATAAAATTTGGTTTTAATTTAAACACATAAAATTGCCGTTGGAAGCTCTTAGTCATAAAATCCAGATTTTATTCTATATACATACTGGATAAAACCATCCGCATATTATTTTTCTCTCATTTGTCAACAATTTCGGAGTTCTATCGAGAAAGAAAAGTTTTCCGATTGTTTTACGGACGGGCAAATTGATTTCTCGACGAATTGTGAGCATTACGGCATTTATGGCGTTCATGAATCGTACGTTACGCGTAAAAATATTTGTCAGGTCCTCTATGCGAGCGAATTTTAAAACATGCGAGATCGCTTCGCGCACGATACGATGCGTAACATTTTATGAATTCGTAACTGTGTTTTTTTTTGCGAATCTATATAGCGCCGTTAACGGTTTAAACGTTCGATATGGTTTCAAATGCGCTCGATTACGTCCAATTACTACAACACGTATGTTCTGTATCTGACGCACGGAAAAAAAATAAGCCGAGGGAAGACAGATGAAATTCATTGCAAGTTGAGGCGATAAAAACTCAATTCCTTAAATACAATTCCATATGTACATTTTTTAAATACGTTTCTTTTTCATGAAAAATGTGTTCCGGCTAAATAACTAAAGTTGCAAAAATTAATATAATTACCATAAGATAAATGATTGGGTAGCATTGAACAGACATGCAATTAACTACTTAGCTATAACCTAATAATCACGTCTTTAACTTAAGAGAGAATCCCATTAATGAAGATATTGCAAGCATATTAAATTTGCACCTAAATCCGGGGTTCCTATTTTCGTTAATGGCGCGTTTCACTTTTAATAATCTCCCGCGGGATCTTTTTGCGCGCAACCTCACGTTTAATAATCTTCCACTTAAATTATGCCTGCACCCGGCTGATAAAAGCTAGGAGGCATTTTTACCATCGACCGTCATCGACGCTTTGCTCCCTTTTGCATTCTTCGTCGTCCTCCATTTCTCCCCTTCGATCCGCCATTCTCAGCCCGGCCTTTTTCTACCCTGCTGCAGCTCTTCTCCAATATTGGGAAGAGTGCTGCGCTCGTTGCACTCGACTTAATAGATTACATTGCGACGGATCGAGCCTTCGTCCGGGATAACAACGGTGGCGCGGCGCGAAATAATTAATAAAAAAGGAGAAAGAAAGAGGCGAAATCGAAAAGCCGTGCAGTGTCTTGAATCAACCTACAAGATAAATCTCGACGAAATTTTAGTGACGCGTGAGCGATAAAACGCTGAAAGGGAATTATTTCGTGCCGTAGAGCTCCAATCGAAGTGCTACCGAGTGAAAACGACTTCTTTCTAAAGTTTTAAGAGATGGTTCTTAAAGTACGGAGAATGCGATAGGGCTCAAAGTTTAAGATAAGGATTATTGGGTGTAATGACGTTCAGGACGTAAATGGCTCTAATATTAGTCCTGACTTTGAGATATTCGGGCTATAATTCGGGTGCGGATAAATGGAGTTCTCACAATTACAACTTGTACGTAACAAGTCCCTCATATTACGAGAAAATTATAACATAAAAGAGATGTTTCTTTCCAGCGAAAAATTATATCTTTTTCTAAGAATTTGATGTAAAAGTGATGCCCAATTATATAAAATAAAACTTATTTAAATTTAACATTAGATAAAAAGTAAACATTTCTTTAAGAGAAGGAATGTAGCTTTAATCTTTAGATTTATTTCACAGAGATCGTATCGGTTTCCCAAATATCAAGATTGCAGAGACGCGGAAGGCGTTCGATCGAACAAGAGCTTTTGGCGTCTCTGTGCAGACAAAGTGACGGAAGAGAGCCGTGAGGATTATTCCGTAGTTTCACTCCGTATTTGGTCGTTGTGAGCGTAAATAAGGCTAATTAAGGAGGATAATTCCCTAAGTGGCATCGTCCTCTCAGTGGAACAGGCAGGCGTTATCTCGGCGCGCGTCGCCTTTCAATAATGCCGTTTACTTCGTGTGTTTCGTTCGTGTCGGATGCTGGCAAGCGGCGTTCGTGTCCGTCGTGGTTAATGGCCGCTCTCGGAATTAGCTTTGGGAATGTTCTCTTGACTGACCCGTTTGACGTTTTGTTTGCGCGAATCTACTCCGACGCTCAAGCGAGTCAGATTCACGGTTGCATCTTCAGATCGACTCGAATCATTTATCGATCGCTGAGAAATAGGGGATATCATGCTGTTTTTCCTGTATTTTACTTTACTGTACGTCGCTTTATTTTGAGAAAATATGATAGATCGTGTGTGAATAATGTGTCAGTGAATAATGAACCCGGTGTGTCAGCAATGCTGGTGCGGTTGCCTCAGTTGAAAGGATGTGACAGATGATTGATCGTCATTCATTAATATAGTTTTCAATAACATGTGAATAACGCGTAGCTACGAACATTTCACACTGTTTTATTCTCTTTCCATAATTTTATCCGCGATAAACGGACAAGCTTGTGTAAATTTATCGATGTATTTTGATCTACGATTTTACAAATTAACACGGAAATTTTTTAATACTTCACGTCAATATTTAAAACAATTTGATATTTTGTTTTAAGTTTTAGTATAAATTTTCAACGTCATACAAGTCTTATTATTGTACGCATTCTTCTCTTAAGTTAAGAAGAAATTAATATTTGTGTAATAATGTTGTATATAATGTCAATACATGGATAATACTTACAAACATCAATATGTTATGTGCAACTATATGTTTGTCTATCTGAGAAAGATTGTAAAAAAGGTAAAAATTAAAAAATAAGATCGTATAGAAACTATTTTTTCAAATTATTGTCAATTAATATTAACACAGTTCGCCATCATTCTGCTTGCGAAGAAATTAAAATAACTTTAAACTTTTTCAATATGTTCAATTTGCTGGATGCTGGAGTAACGGTCACAGTAAATTTCACGACAAACGAAGACTTAGAAGCAGTCACAAGAGCAGGCTAATTCTATCCGCGCGTCTATCCGAGGGCAATCCCCAAGGAACGAATGCCAATTATACCCGGCCGGCCTTTCGTCGGTCACAGTAAATACAGATAAAGGTAATTGAAAGCAATCGTTTCTCACGAGTTGTTGTTCTTCCGCGTCTGTTGAATCGAAGATAGAGAATCCGGCCCATTTGTTCTTGACCAGTCATTGTTATTGATTCTGCGTATGTGCATAAAGCGAGTAACGGCAATTTGATTGAAAATCTTTCCAAAATCAGTCCTTTCGGATAATTCTCGTTAACTAGGATCGAAATCGAGTAAGTACAATTTATTTTTTTGCTTTTATTAGTTTCATGTTTTGTTTTTAAATTACATTAAAAATTGAAATGAAATTACAGATACTATATCCATTTTTCTTCGTTATGTTAATTACAAATTTTTATCGAATATTAATTCTACATTTTTGTGTAATAATATTTCTTGTATTTGTATTGAAACAACGACATGGTTTTTATTCTCCGTTCGGCTGACACTTCGTCGGGGATATTGGGAATCACCAGCGTAGTAGTGGGTGTGGTTCGGTCGAGTAATGGACAGGACCCTTCGTCCACTGAGCAAACTCTAGGACAGAGGTTCGTAATCGAAAGACGCTTCTGGAGGAAATCCTAGAGAACGCTTTCGTTCACAAACACTCCACCTTGCCAAGGATTAGAAGGATGGGTTTCGTATCCGCGCGCTGACGATTGCATTTTTTCCCCCTTTTCATTACGATCCCGGAAAATATTTTAATTTATCTTTTCCAATACAAAGTTGAAGCACACACATATACATACACCACACATTGTATATGCGAAATATGAAATTAAATTCCTTCTTCCTTTTTCATTATTGCTTTGGAACAGTTACTAATAACTGCAAAATCATTTTCGCAAATTCTCGCAATTTAATCATAATACGTTTTATATGATGATAACTTTCAACATGAATTTATCGCGAATTGTTATTCCGGTTCAGAAATCCGAGTCGATGAAAATTTCCGGAGCGTTAAATTATATGAGGTTTTTACACGACACGAGTTGACAAAGAAAATGCAAGTCAGCGCTCGCTCAAGGATGCAAAATGCTAAAAGCTTTACTTATTGTTAGCTCTTTTGCCATGTAGGCATTATCATTCCACGGCTGCTTTGTCGCAATTATGTTAGTAAATCCCTTGATGAGAAAAACGATGGCCTGTTGCCCTATTTACATATTTCTCGAAGCGCATTAACCATGCTCACTAATCAGTTGTAAATTAGGATGTGATAAATTAAAAGTCAATAAACTTTCCTAAATATTCATTGAATTTCGTAGATTATGAGATTATAATTTTTAAAACTAACAATACTTTCTACGGAATGACCTTTGAAATACTCAAAGAATCAAAATCTCCTCCATTGAAACAAAATTAAAAAATTACGTAACATTAAGAAAGAGTTAAAAATAAAAATTAATATAAATATTTAAAATGTATAAATGTATTTTACGAAACGTAATTTAATATAATATTATTAGATGTTAAAGATTATTTTGTATACACACGACAAAGAAGTATGTAAAAGAGTCGCTTACTAAAAACAATGCATAATAAGGCAAAATACAAATACAATTCACAATATCACTTTAAATCTACTTCATTAATTTTCTGCAGTCATTATTATTTCAAAAAATAATATACGCTTTTACAATAACATTTACATGATGCAGCATATAATATTTTAAATCTGTTTTTTAAAGAGATTAAATGTTATATTTTTAAATTAAAAAAATTTTTTTTAAATATTAAAAGTAGTGTTAATTGATATGAAACTTTATAAATTACACACTGCAAATAAAATATGCTAATTTAACCTATAAAGTAAAACGCATTTAAATAAGTGGAAATTAGTATTTGTAATTCTACTTCGTGTAATGAGTTGCCTGCAATTGGATACGTTTCAATGGGATGCAATTTAATTACGTATGCATTTCAGCTCCTTAAATGCGTATATTAGTGGTTTCGGTACTAAGCTCGGCTCTCGAAATGCACAACGTTCCAAGAACGTCGAATTACAGCGATATATGTCTTCCTATACCGTAATAGTGTTTTCGACATTTTATCAAACTTGAACTATTAAAATTGTAACAGAGATATTTTGCTATCTAAACGAACGTTTCTAACAAATTTATAGGAAAACATTCGCAAATAGGTATGGAAAGAAACGTACAAAAATATATAGCTGCAGATATTCTTTACATCTCGACAATTATCATAGAAACAAAACATAGAAAAATAATATATGTATTTGTAATGTAATTGACGAAGTTTTTTAAGAAAAATTTAATCTACTTCTAAAAGAACACGCAAAGAAAATTGATATCGACACGTGATTTCTTAGTAACAGTATGATTCGAGAGAAGAACCTATTGAAAATAACCGCGAGCAATCATCGCGAGTTAAGACAAGAACTGGGCAGCACTGAGTGCTTTTCGGGCTCATCGCTCTTCCCAATTAACCGCGAGCTTACCCTTGGCAGTGTACATTTCGCATCCCAAGTGCAGTCGGCGCCCTTCATTAAAGTGCGATTTCGCTGAATATGCATCGCGCCTGATTCCGTGACATTTTCGAGGAGGGAAATATCGCCCCTGATTGTGAGTGCCGTGGGCGCTGCGGATGCTGGGGGCACGAAACCGATTTCTTCGCGAGTCTTCTTAGATCACTCGCGCCATTATCCCAATTGATGTCCCGCAATATTTCTCCCGGGGCCATTTGGAAGATTTTGTCCCGTCTACATGGCGTATACACTCACACAGCGGCTCACACTGGCGTGGGGATGCTCGCAGACACGTGTACCATGCCTCCTCTTCCTTCTCAACCCACCCTCTCGCCCATCAGCTTCGTCCCCTACTTTATCTCGCTTTGCGCTCCCCTACCGACTCAGGTACACCGACGTACCCTCTTGTCGCCTGCTAGTATGGCCGTGTCTTCGTGTGCGCGTATCAAGCGGTGCCCAATAAATCCACGGTTTAATTAAACTAAGTTTAAACGGAACCTCCCCCCCCCTCCCG
>VBVQ01003063.1:0-20967 GCA_011636635.1 Tetramorium simillimum | reverse complement strand
CGAGCGCCGCCGAGCGCTGCCGAAGATAGCCGAGCGTCCCGCGGCCCGCGCTGACGCTGAATATTATTTTACAGCTTCCCACCGCTCGAATCAATTACTTGTATTTCAAATTGTCAATCTAATAATAATAACGATAATAATATACGATATAAATGACATTTAAATTACCGCGATAGATTTTTCCTGCGAATGTAAAAGAATCGCGTCGGCAACTTTGCGCGAAAATTAATTAATTAATAATACCGTGGTACAATATTTATGCGAATTTCCTCCGGGTAAAAAAGAATAAGTTTCGAACGCAACAACATTAGAGAACATAGTAATTCCATCACAGAGATGTAAATTTGTACAATCTATAACAGCGGGTATTTCATATTAAGATATACCTATACATAAAAATTTAATCATTAGTAGCGTTTATATTATATATATAATATTTATATATACATTATATATATATATATTTCATTGCATATTTAAAGCATATTTTGGCAATTATCCGTTATTATACGGTGCAAAAATAGACGGAATTTATTCGCAGCAGCCTACACTATAATGGATTACATTTACAGTGCTTTATCAAAGCGTCCTTCAAGCCCTGATAATAAGCACTGTAATTGTGATAATTGATTTTATCATCCCATTTACTTCCATGTCCAGCAAGATAGTGAAATGACGTAGAACATGAAAAATATATAACTTTAATAGCGAAGATTTAGATTTAATACCTGAAATTACTTTATATTTTTATACAAATGTTTGCAAAAAAGTACAGTTCAAAGAAATTTATTGATTAATCACATCAATCATTCAATTTATAATAATTTATAATAGATTGACTATATTGTCTACAGGAAAAAGGTTGCATAACGTAATGATACGTAAACAATCCATATCGATGTGTAATTAGCACACAATAGCTTTTATAGCTCTTTACTGTTGTTAGTTCAACTTATCGACGGTTTCGCAGAACGAACGCACGCGAGTAGCCTCCGAAATTTATCATCGGAGGGCGTCGCGCAGCGTGCATTGTTTTCGTATATTATCAGCAGTCGCGGTCGGTGCGTCGCAGTGCGTGTCAGTGCGTACTGATGCGTGTCTGAGCGCGCGTTCGCGTGACCGACGACCCGTACGTGACGTCGATTACGGCTCCGTCGCTTTGGAAAAAAAAATCTCGGAGCCAGACGAAGTATCTGCCCGGGGGAAAGTGCTCTGGAAAGGGTGAGAGGAAGCGGCGCATCCCTCGCGAGAGAGTGTGAGAGAAGACCGGTGACGTGACGAGCCTCATGTCCGCTGCGTGATCGGCCGCGTGACATGAGAGCTGCACACACCGACAACGACAAAACTGCCGGAACGGCGGCGACGGCGACCACGAGGACGAGGGAGAATGCGAGCGGGTGAACCATGTACTGCACGACGCTCGGGAGATGGTGAGGAAAAAGTTTAAGTTTGCTCCCTCCGCAAAGTAAACACCAGCAGCCCGCTCGCGGTACTGACGGCTCTCTATCTCCTTCTTTCTGACAGTTTCTGCAGAAGGGACGCGGTGAGGGCCCTGAGCACCGGCGAAGTCTCCACCGCCCTGCGGCCGTTTTACTTCACCGTTCATCCCGATCTGTTCGGCCAGTACCCCACGCAGAGAGTAAGGATCGGTTCCGAGTCCAGATGAGCGTATCCCTACTCTGGAATGGATGTTATGATTGATAGTTTATTTGCTTCATGCCTATTTCTATCACGGCAGAGTAACTTTAATCTCGGTTCAACTTACTTTCCATCTTTTTCTAATTCTTAGGATTTAAAAAAGATAAAAAGTAAGTTAAACTGAGATTAATATTAATCTGCCGTGGTAGAAATAGACATCAGTGTTTTAGTTGCCAAGAAGCCATTTGCGTGACTTGGTTTATGTCAAATCTTGAAACCATTTCTTCGTTTCATTCGTCCAGATATTCACTCTTTCCTACAATATCACGAGTGTTTCTGAAATTTTCCTTCTTTAACATCTTACTTTTCCTTTTCCCTCTTATGTTTCTTTTATTAATTCCATTTTTCTTGTTATGTTTCTTTTATTATTTCCATTCATCTTTTATTAATCTCCGTTTTTTTTTCTTTTTTTCTTCCTTCTATTAATTCTGGAAAATCCATTCCTCTGTTTCACACTTATATTTTATTTTTTTATTGGAATGAATTATGTGAAATGATAGAGATAAATCGCAATCATTGAGTAGCCTCATAGATTCTTCACATCTTTTCATGCATAAAATAACAAACACAAAATTCCACTTGCTATATTCATATTCCATACAGACTTCTTCCTCTTTCTATCAGATTCTGTGAATGTGCATTAATATTTTTTTAATGTAAAATGTATAAGATAAGATATAACCAGAGCTATCATACACTCTCGCATGTTTAGAAAGCTTTTGTACATACTGCACGTACACTCTTTGGAAAGAGGGAGAGAGTAAAGATAACATCTGTGAGAGATTCAACTAAAAGGAAAAGGAATAGCGTGGTGCTTGCGTCTCGTGTTTATTATATTTTTACTTGTTTTGCATCCTTTTCCACCGTGAATCACGTCGACTACCCATTTCTCTTCAAGGACATGAGAAACGCGAGATGCACGCGTGCCGTTGTCAAAGCGCCGCATAAAGCGATCGGTAGCTCAGTCATCGTGGCGTGATAGCGAGCACGAGCGAATGCGGTGAACGGTATTATTTTTAGACGTATGAAAATGCGCTACCTCGTCCACGGAGTAGTGCGGTGATCTTTGGACATGTGCACGTGCGTGTGCAAGGTTGCTCGAATCGGAATAAATTTTCTTGCCACCGCGCACTCAGATGTTTGTGTCGTTTATCAATGAGATAATTGTTTGCGCGCGAGCAGGGCCGCATCGTGAGATTGTAAAATGTATTCCGCGGAAATGTATAATGTTCAGCATTTCAAATCCACCCGTCCGAGACGGGACGCGAAACAATCGGTGGAGAACCATAATTAAAAGTAGCGGAGCGGAACGTTTCTATTTTTTTCCTTGAGAAGCCTGTTCTTAATATGCGTGTGTATTGTTGAAACATTTGCTTAGAACAGATTGAATTGAGAAATTTTACGGAATACGTATCACCAATTTGTTGAGAGAATTTAGAAAGAATATCTGCAATTAATATATTTTTTATATTTATAAAAAATGCAAATTATACTTTTTTTTACAACAGCTCCAGGCTTTCTGTATAAATTGAATTAAACTCGCATTCTATTTCACGTTTCGACGCTGTACGGAAAATTGAGCGATAGATTCATCCCTGCGCGCATCTGTTTAATTAACATGTTGATTACGCGACTTATAGCTTGCATGTAAATATTTTCGAACGTAAAGAACTTAATCCTGACAGATCATTAACCGCAAAGAGAAAATACGAGAAAGCCTTGTGCATTATTTTTTATCAAATACAAGAAGAAATTTAAATCAAAACTTGGAAAATTCTATAAAAGAACGCGGATATTTTTAAAACTTTAAAAGTTATTATAATTCTCTTTTTAGTTAATTTTCTATTTTTTTTACGCAGAATATTCTTGAAACGCTTAGTCAACTACTTTTATTAATATATTCTGTTATGAACACAGTTTCTTTTCGAGTTATAGCCTTTTAACTATCAAACATAAGTGTGGATATCAACAAAAATACGCTATCTGTGAAATACCTACTGTTTATCAAAACAATTGGTAATGAAAATTTCAATTGCGGATGAAAATTGTTTATCAAAACAAATAAAAAGACTTGATCAAAGTCTATTCCTAGCAAAACCAGCTTGTAGTTGAAAAACAAATTGTCTTATCATTATTTCTCAGTGTTTGATTGTAATCAATTACATTCATTATCATGTTCGAACAATATCAGATAATGTTGGATGTTTTGAATCATATGATTCGTGAGAGACAGTTTGGCTGAACGTTTCGAGAATACTATAGATCATATTACAAATATATTAATATTATCGTTCATATATTCTTATCTTCGACTTTAATTACATGTTAACACAAACAGTATATTGAGTAGTGCCTGCATTTGTCTACATTATTGACTATAATTTATTATTTACAGACGGTGAATGAAAACTCTCTGAAGCAATTAAGTTCAATCTTAGAAACTCTGCAACAGAAGCAACCAATACGACCGACCATTTTGCCCTTTTATCTACGATCGAAGGATGAGAAGGACGTAAAGGCTGGCAAATTTACGCTTGTTAAAATACAATTGAAAGAAAAGGATCTGAGACAAGCGATACTTTCCATTTTAAAAACATGCGATCTACCTACGACGTTCGTCGACAAAATCCAGGAACAGAACCCCCCTGTCACAAAACACAAATCCAGATTTTGGCAGCGCGCATATGGAGAAAGAATGGACTTTTCGGAATTGGAGGATGATCCTATTTACGCATCGATTATTATGAAACGCAAGATTAATGCAGAGCCAGATACGTTGAAGTAAATATAATATTGAGATATATTTAAGAGGTATCAAGTATCGCTATTCTATTCCTATATTTTTAATTAGGGCATATTTGGACAAACACGTTAATGAAGCACATGTTAAACTGGAAGCATGCAGACCAGTGAGAGAAGAAGTGGAGAAATTAGAAAAAGTACTGTGCAGCGAATTAGGTCTGAAGGATATCATATGGGATTGCGGTTGGAACATCGCTCACTATCGCGGCTGTTTATTAGCCTTCCAAGCGCTAGCCGAACATCATCCGGAATCAATGGAAGTGTTGAGGAATCGCACCCTTGTGTTCGCAAACGACACTGGGATCAGTTTAGAAGGCAACGTTATGCTGAACTCTGGGGAAGTCAGGCACAATTGGCTCGATGTAAGTTAAAAACAGCTGATAATCTCTATCGATGCTGCCACGTGTATTAAACTCCTTCGTCTTTCGCAGCTGATAAAAAATGTAAGAAAGCATGATGCCGTGTTGTTGAAATTGCCGGCGTTTGAAAAAGCAGTGTCGCAAGTACTTCTCGACATTAAAGTTGGTCGACGGTGCGTAATACATCATATTATTTGAGTTATGGTAAGGCTCAGGGTGCTCTATATGTGCAGGAAATTCATGCCTAAGGTAATGGTTGGCCAGTATGAGCAACAGCTGCGACAACTCACGACTACACTCTCGGATTATCGTGGCAAAAGAAAGTATCCGAGTTCTTGGCCGACCAGTCTGTCAGCTTACGAAATTGTCATCGAAGCGTTAGTATAAATACCGCTTCGTGTTGTTTGTGAATGATTTAAAATCTTGTGCGAGTGACGCGTTTTATGATCTTGTAGTGAGGCAGGTCCCTTGATGTTATCACCGACCGGACAATTCATCGTGCCATCGTCGTGCCCAAGCTTTCTCTTGGTGAATTTTATTACGGAGAATTTGGAGGAGGCTACGAAAAAACTACATCATTATAATAAGTAAGTAAGGCATCTCAGATTTCTGCTTAAATTTATTGTTAGATCAATATAGGCGTTATTACAACTTGTGCATATTTGTAGCATAAAACACGTGGAACGAGAACTTCATCGCAAGACCATCACAGAATTAGGTTTGGCTGCTCTTAACAAGGATGACAGCATTACGCCGGATCTAATGATACAGTGCTGCGAACGACTACTTCTGCACAAAAAGGATCTGGCACCATCGCTCGAGGGTGTAATGCTCTGGGTCACTCATTATTATTCCGTCATGAGCGACGGCGTTCTTTGTGTGCCATGGGATTGGAGGTTCTAACTTTCGATAAATGAAATATGTTAACGGTTATTGTTAAGCATAACGCGTAAGCATAACGCCAATAATCACGACAATGCAAATAAGTTTTACAAGTCCCGAGATTTGCAAGGTGCAAATAATAATAGCAGTTTAGAACTGGTAATCTGGTAATTATCTTAGCATAAGATAAACTATTATGATTGACTGCGTTATGACAGTCATCTTCTCTATTAAAATAGTTATATATCGCACAGAATATTTAAATATTTGAATATTTGAATATTAATTCGTTGAAAATGAATTTATATCATTTACGTTAACGTCGCCTTTCATGAGAACAGCCAAAGATAAATTTTTTTGGAACTGGCTGTTGCGTAATTTTTTTTATAAAAAATAGGCTAAAATTGAATAGATGCGAATTGGGATTATTGTAGATTTTTAACACAATTACTAGTCTTGCATAAATCTTACAATTAGATTAGTCGAAAGGACTCGACGCTATGCGCTGTAGACAATTGTACACATATACATATATATATTTTTTTAATTCAATTCTATACCAACTCAATTCTAAATGTACAATACAAATTTATGATTGTATAAAATCGAGGACAAGATTAAATCAGATTTGGCAATAATTGATGTTTATATATCACTGAAAATGTCGCATATTTGATCTTCTTTATTCCAAGAGATTGTCGAAATCAAACGTTTTCTCTACTTAAAAATTTCCTTTCCTCAGTCTTGTTCTACTCTATCTCTAGAGCGTTCGAATAACAAATGTACAAATTATTCTTAACCGATAGAATGTCTATTGAAAAAAAGAATGATTGTGTCCAAACTTGAGTTAAATTAATTGGCAATTAATTCAATCAATAAAATTGTATAATTCGTCGTCGTATAATCTAATTTTTTGTCTCATGTGGCTTCGATTAACTTGTCCAGTAATATCTGCGTCATTCTATTAATATAAAATTATTTCCTATTTGACATGTGAAAACAAGATATCTCTTATCAACAGGAACTAAATTATCAATTTTTTGGTTGTGCAGAAAAACAAGATTACAGATCACTTGTATAGAAATTTTACTATAAATTTATGCCGATTGAATTGATTGTTGATTAAATTAAAATTGGATGGACAAAAAATTGACCGTTTTAACGAAATGTCAATAAAATGCCGGCACTGCTTAATAAATTAATCAGAATTTAATCGCTTGTAACGCGGAGATGTATCTCGAAGCGTTCGCGCGAATATTCGTCCAGCCGGCGCCCGACGTCTAGGGATGCGAGACAACTGATTCGCGGCAGGGACTTTTTCGAAGCGGGACGTGTCTTCTCGCGATCGTCGGCCGTTCCCGCGCAAACGAGCGCCAAAATATCCGACGGGCATGCGCGCGGTCGCCGTGGTTGCGCGGGCCGCGGCGTTCATTCGGCTTTCAGCGCTCGGTGTCGGCGTGTCGGCGTGATCCCGTGCATCTTTCTGTCTATCTCGCCCTCCCTCCCGTATCTCGCTACGCGCGAGGAAAAAGCAAACGCGCTCGACTTAACAGTGAGACATGTCTGGACGCGGCAAAGGCGGTAAGTAAGGGCCGGCGAGGAAGGAAAAGAGGCGGGAAGAGGGAGTAGACGCTCGTCGAAGCCGGGCGACGACACTCGTCTCTCTCACACGCGTGTCCCTCTTTCCAGGTAAGACCAAGGGGAAGGCGAAGACCCGCAGCAGCAGGGCCGGGCTGCAGTTCCCCGTGGGGAGGATCCACCGTCTCCTCAGGAAAGGCAACTACGCGGAGCGCGTCGGCGCCGGTGCGCCGGTCTATCTCGCCGCCGTTATGGAATATCTGGCCGCCGAAGTGCTCGAGTTGGCTGGAAACGCCGCCAGGGACAACAAAAAGACTAGGCAAGCCCTTCCTCATTCTCGCTCTCTCTCTTGTCCCCTCTCCCGCGCGCCCGCGCTTTCTCTCGCTATCGGCGCGACTTCCTGTTTCTATCTCGTGCCTGCGTTTTCACTCGGTGGTTTCCCTCGCACCCTCGGCTCCGGGCCCTAGCACGAAGGGAGTGTATAGATCACTGTCGTTAACCGACTTGAGGTCCGTTTTAAGGAAATTATTTCTCGATCGTTCTCGGGAAACGTCCTTCGATTTAACGGTCGAAAGCGCAATGTTACATCTCGCTCGTTTGTTTCGGAGAAGTCTGTATTGCCCTTCGTATGTTTATTTATTCTATTCTTTTTGAATTTTCGCAAATTGTAATTGGTGTTTGCATATTTGGCGTTTAACCGTCGCCAACGTGAATTGCTTAACTTGTAGTGGCATTGCGCTAAATTTTCCAAAGGCAGAATTGAAGCAGCTCTACAATCAGCAAGAGCGATAACATAAGAAAAAAAGCATTATTCGAACACACAACATAAATGAAAAAGCTTTGTTTTTCTCATTATGTAGAAACGTGGAATAATTTCTAGATTATATCAATAGACAGCACAAATATAGTCTCGACTTGGGATATAATGTTTACCACTGTTTCTTTTGTATTCAGTGTGTATCCTAATTCAAATTGTATGTATAACTGCCCATTAATCCACAGGATAATCCCACGTCACTTGCAATTGGCCATTCGTAATGACGAGGAATTGAACAAATTGTTGTCGGGAGTGACCATTGCTCAAGGTGGAGTCCTGCCTAATATCCAAGCGGTCCTGCTGCCGAAGAAGACCGGCACCGGCGGCTCCGGCAAGGGCGACAAGGCGTCGCAGGAATATTAAATTATTATACATTTATAATTTTAACCGTAACTCTAGAGACATGCCTTTGTTTCATGAAGCCGGAGTAAAAGGGACGAAAGTCCTTATAAATCTGTGTGACAGGGCTGGACTTGTCCGGTTCTGGAGATAAAAATATGGAGGTCGAGATAACAGACATTACACTGTCATATTAGTTTCCCTGTTGTTCCATCTTTCACGAATTCAAATCTACCCTAATGGTTTTTCTTTTTTTATTCAATAACTACTCGTAAGAATTTTCATTGTATATATATAGAGAGATGTCTGGCATTTTGATTTACATTCTTTGTTATGTCTGTCCTGGATACTGTTGAAAGTATAATTGCCGTCTTGATGAAACGTATTTGATTTAATTGTGTTTTGGTTAAAGATGTTTATGTGTTAAACGGTAATCCTAAATTCCTGTTTTAAAGAATATATACTGCGACTATTAATTCTTGATGTATTATTTATGATATAATTATTTCAATGCTATCATTACACGATTTTTTTTGGTACACATGTATGTACACATTTCTTTCTCGCATGTTTTTCTGTTTTTTAATCTTTAATGATCTAAACCTGATTTATATTAATTCTCCTGTATCCTATTAACAATGAAGATTCAAAGATGTAATGCAAAAGCGCTTGAATGTTTTTGTTGAATGTAAACGATATTTAATGCAAAAATAAATAGCATTGCGTCTCTACTTGAAGATCTATTCGCAAGGTAATCCTTTTTTAAAGATATATAATAATAAAATTTTTCATTATAGGGTTACCTCTTTGAGCTTTCAATATTTCATGCTTCATTTACTGTGAGATAAATATCTTTTATACATTTGTAATACAGCATCAGTCACAAGTGAGTGGATGACCGAATGTTTTATTGTTATAATTAACAGAAAAATATTAATATTATCAATATCAATATTATAATTCTGTATTATTTATTATTTGTGAAATGTTATTGAACAATCCTGCCTGGACATATATTAAGAAATTCGAACGTATTCGGAATTATTCCGTTTTCTTGGGGGGGAAAAAAAAAACGATAAAAGTAACTGAGACCCAATAATAGAAAAGGTGAAAACAATGTTGAACATCAGAAGTTTGTTTTTAGTGAAAAAGGTCGTGCTGTATACAATGGTAAATATTGAAAGTGTCAGAGAAAATTATTGTAGTTCATACAAGTGCCGAATAGCAAGGGGACTCCAAATTCGCTCGTAATGGAAAAATTTGTTTTTGGCACTTTATGCAAAAAAAATTACGTAATCACGAATTTGAAATCGGTTCTCTTGAGCCTGTCGCCATCTCGCAAGCGATTCGGGCCTGCGTGGAGGTATAAGTAGCGCGTCGATTCGACGTGACATTTAACTTTTGGACGGCGGTGCTCGGTGGTGAACGTCTTTTTTAAAGTGGTACATTCGCCGAGTGTGTCAGCGAGCAACGCGAAATGTCGTCGGGCGTGATAGACATCCTCGTGGACATGGGTTTCAGCATGTCCAAGGCGTAAGTTCGTAGATAAACGTCACATCGTATTGGAGTCCTAACCTACATTGACGGGTGCGACGTCGTTTCTGTTGCAGCGAGAAGGCCCTGGAGATCACCGGCAACAAAGGCGTGGAGCCGGCGATGGAATGGTACGCGAGCGTTGCTGCTACGGCCTGTCGTTGCGTTCCTTGTGACATTATCGATCTTTTCGTTGTAGGCTGCTGGCCCACTCGGACGAGGCTGAATCCTCGCCGGAACTCCCCCATGTAGGCGAGGGTGCTCCGGCACTGGTTGCCGATACGCCGATACAGGACAACGTCGCTGGTGCTAGCAGTCAATCGGTATCCACGACTGAAACGGCCAAGTCTATGAAGTGCGATGTGTACGTTAAATTGCAAGACTTCTGAACGCCGAAGTATAAGTGCATTGTGCATCGAAATTGACACGTCACACTCTTCTATGAAAATGTCACTATTTTTTGCCAGAATACATGTCTTTCTCATTACAGATGCGGAAAGCTTTTCAAGACTAACTTGGAAGTTGAGTATCATGCCACAAAGTCTGGACACGATAGATTTTCCGAAAGCACAGAAGAGAAGAAGCCGCTCACTGAGGAAGAGAAGCGGCAGCAGCTGAAGATGCTGGAGGAGAAACTGAAGCAGAAGAGGAAGGAGAGAGAAGAGCAGGAAAAGAAAGACGCATTTGAGAGGGAAAAGAATAGGATACGATCGGGGAAGGAAATGTCTGAAGCCAGAAAAAAGTAAGGGATGGAGTAACGAGGTTGATTAACACAATATGCAAATGTGATATTTTATTTATTTTATCAACGCGTAACAGATTGGAAGAGTTAGAGATGCAGAAGCTCCTGGAGCAAAGAAAACGAGAGAAGGCGGAGGAGAGGCAAGCGAAGGAAAGAGTTCGAGCACAAATCGAAGCCGACAAAGCGGCAAGACGAGCTAAAGCGGCCGCCGAAAGCAATCAGTCGGTTAATACTACTTTGGTCCCACCAACCGCAACATCCGCAATATCTTCATCCGCGTCTACGCATCATAGGAAGGATTACACGGAAACCAGGCTTCAGGTATTGATGTAACATGCGTATGAAATATAAAAAAATATGTGGATCCTGTATTCTTCAAACAGTTGCATTTTAGCTTAGGCTTACCAATGGGCAAACCCTGACACAAAGCTTCGGAAGCAAGGAACAATTGTCTGCAGTAAGACTGTTTATTGAAATGAATAGGACAGACGGTGATGGTCCCTTCCAATTAATGACCACGTTTCCCAAAAAAGTCTTTACAGATGAGGATTACGATACGCCATTGGATGTTTTAGGTATGCTGTACATTGATAATTTATTGTCACACGTATATACAATTCGTGATAATTATTGGGGTGCACTTCTATTAAATGCAATTTTATCAAACATAATGTAATTATATCGTGATTGCGATATATATCGATAACATATAAGGATTTTTCCTGGAGATTGCACAAAATATATTCTTGTTGTATTTACAGGCCTAGTACCCTCAGCAGTCGTGATTGTTCAAAAGAAGGTGGAATGATGTAGCCAGTAATACCCTAATTTGTAAGCAAAAGGACTAATGTATATTATCATACAGATTAATTATAAGATAATGATAATCTAATATAATGATATTCTTTATCATAAACGATAAATTTAAACTCATTGTGTGTGATATACGAGTTTCTTTTGATTTCTAAAATTAATTTCTTTATAGTCTGCTTTTTTTTAATGAAAAATATAAATTCGTCGCGATTAAAAAAATAACATTAGAATAAAAAATTTAAGTAATGAAAAATTTGAGATTGTTTCATTACTACTTTTAACTTTTACTTGTTACCTTCGTATTTGTTTCTAGTTTCTTTGAATCGTGCTTGCATTATTTTTAGAAATTTTGATAACATCTCGATCTAAACTACATTTCCAATGTTATTTTTTTAATACCATTAAATTGATTAAGAACATTAAAAATCATGTTGCTTAACTCGTATAAAGATTTAATAGTGATTTCTTATTACGACAAAATATTTTAAAATGGATCTGTATATTGTATATGTGATATGATTCTATTTAATTTCATCTAGTTGACATACACACGCACGCGCGCGTACGTGCGCGCATACATACATAATTTTAATATTACCGTTATGTCTGTGTTACATAATAATGTGGTACACGACTAGGATATATTATCTCTTTGGATCTATCACAGTTTGTAGGAAAACTAGATATGCCATCACAGTCTACCAATTGTAATGTCTTGTCAAAACAAATCCTTATCTCGTTCACATATGATTCACGCGTTTCCTGGAAGAAAGTAAAATATGCATTTAGTAAAAACTATTATGTTTATATTTTTGTATCTATTTTCTTTCTTTTATATGAGAAGAAACGATTCATCTATATTGACGTTCATCTATATTGAAATAATTTTTAAAACTTACTTTATCAGTAACACACGTTATTTGTCCCCTTTTGCCTAATATCTGTTGAATTCCTTTGAATATGTCTTGTACCATATATTTGTTACCTGGTAAAATATTTGCTTTCGCAAGTACGTCCATCATGTTGTATTTATCGAGTAATTTTAATCCTGCTTGGAAATAGTTAAATTCATTGTTTAAAGCTTTTACTGTGACTGCACAAGTGCCGTGTTTATTCCACTCATGTCTCCACAACGAATAATGGTCAGGTCCATTGTAAATATCGATCCAATTTTCTTTCAATTCACTTTCTATAGGCGCTAGAGTTTTTGGATTAAATGCTAACGATTTGTTACAAAACTGTGGGCCTAATGTGTGGTATTTCGTGGGCCAAATTCCGTGAATGGTCCACTCGCTGCGTTTGGGAAACGCGCAACTATTTGTGTCAGATTTTTGTTTCCATACGAAACAAGTTGTCAGCGGCCATCGTTGAGTAAATATTAAAACATTAAATTCATTGGATGTTTGTTTAAATTTGTTGGATGTTTGGAAGTTTCTTCTTGTAAACGATTTTCTGAAAGATAAACAAAAGTCGTACTTTTTAAATTGCAATGTACATTGTTCGAATATTCTTTAAATTATTAGAATTATATCTAAAGATTAAAAATTATCTAAATTGATTTAGATGATTGTTTGTCAGAAAAATTCAATGAGTCAATTACAACGCTCACGTAATCTCTTAATTGAGCCAAAGAATAGTTTTTCTCGCGTGCAACATAATTCATTAAAGTAATATTGAAAGTGCGTTATAGAATATCGATAGATATCGATAAAATTTTCCTTAAAAAATGTGTTAACACTTGTTGATACTTGCGTGTGTACATGCGCAGGTGTGCACGTGCTAGCGCTTTATCTTGAATTATCGACGTGTTGGCTCAACGAGTTACATGATACATTTACGCAAGATTTCAGACAATTCGTTTTGATGCCTTCATCATAGATGTACATCGCTTTACTCACCCATGCGTGACGCACAGTAGATAAAACAAGACAATACACGACGCTATACTATACTTGCACATCCTGTTGGGAAGTGAGAAACTGTTCAATGCGAAGAGAGAGAGTGGAGACTGACCCAAGGGAGCAACGGAATTAAAGGCACTTAATGCTCCCACTACTTTTTCACTACCACCACCACCTTTGCCGTTCTTTACATTGTATGTCCGGACAGCAGATGGTATTTTCTACCTGATCTTGTTGGTTTGAGCGGCCGCATTATGAAAGCGCACCTGTATTTATACTGCCACGTGTATGTTTCTTGTAAAATGCATATTCCTTATCACAAGCATTTTATTAAATATACTTATGTTTATTTGTGTAATATTATACAGAATAATTTGTAAAAAATAATTTAAGCTTGGTACAATAAATTTCAGAGGAATAATTTCTGCATTGTGATATGCTTTTCTATAATCGATTGCATTAAGTATAATAATTTTATTTCTGATTATTTAAATGTCTACGATATAATTGCTTCCAATTTAAGGAATAATTACTGCCAATTCAAAGAGAGCATTAATAATATTAATATAAATGTAATTATATTTTATTTAAAATCTTATTAAAATTACATTGTATAATAACTGAATAAAAACTTGTTGAAATTAATATCATGTCGTGGACTATAACTATTTAGTAGCATCATTTATCTACATTTATAGCCCGTTTTTCTTATTGTGTTTACTATGACGTATGTGACGCATGTTTAATGATAAATATTATCATAATGTTATCGTTGTACCAAGCTAGATGATTAAAAAGTTTTCTGCGTATTAGCAATGGAATATCGACGGCATTGCCATCTCTTTTCATGATCTCGCATAATCGTTTACAACGAAAAATAATTTTTTATACTTTAGAATCGGTATTATGATGCAAACTCTGTGTCTTATGTAAAATCGAATTCGATGTTTTAATACATTTACGTAAATTTTATATAGAAATATTTTATTACGCAAGTAACAGAAATATGGTCGAGCTGGAGCTTTGTACCTAATAAATTTTTTATGTATACATTTATGTATACATTTTTTCCAACTCAACTGCGTATCGAATAATATCTATTATTATAGGCACAGTCCGTATAAGATATTTCTATTACTTGCTATTCTCATAATCAAATTTACTTGTTATTATTGTCGCCTATAATGACAGCTTTTCTTATCATTTGCTATTTATTGCGATATCACCATATATAACAATGATTGAATTAGTAAAAACGCCTGTTTCGGATGATAGCTTCAGGTTGAAATCTTGGTGAGATATTTCGTATAAATTCTTTATAATTCGTTTCTAACCATGCTTATGTAGCATGAATTATTATTAAATTTTCAATTTAATTATACAATATTCTAATTTCGATGGTATGACAGAAATAAGAGCACATAATTTATTTTTTCTTATTTAGTAAAAATTGTATAAGTAATTGTCTATTACATTTTTACAAATTATTCTATTTTATTTTCTTATTTGAATTATAATTAATATCACGTTCGACCGTTGTATCGACAATTTTGTACCCTCGTCGCAAATACATTTCAAGTCCACATTGTCAGAATGCATTCTGTTTATTTAGAGAGCATCGAGCGACGTATATAGTGTCGATACATATGACACGAGCAATAATGAAACATAACTAAAGATCACATGTTAAAATGTTTTTTAACTAATTTTACTATTAACTGGATCATTTGGAAAGTTTTATTTGGTTGCACCCGTTGCTTCAGTAGAAAATATAAGATCCCCTTAGAAATAAATAAGATGACGAATAAGGCCAATATATCCACCCAGAAATTGGTAGCTTTATCTACACCTAGAACACAAATAAATTTATTTAAATATTTCACAAACATTTACAGATATTACGATCGAAATACGAAAGCAATGTGCGTAACATCTATACTGAAACGGATACCAGATGCGACTGCACCGATCACACGACCTTGAAGAAGCCAGTAGATTCCTACCTGCGAGTCGCATAACTTCCTTAGGCGAGCTGAAATGGCAGTAAATTTCTTCTGGTGGGCAAGGTAGCCTCGTTCTTCCATAACCGTACATAGCTGTTGTGAGAGCCTCCATTCCATAACGAATATAACTCATATACATGGGAATCGTCCGGTAGATCGATCGAGGAACGACTGATTCGCCGAAATCTTGTATCGCGACTAACATCAAGGGACAACTCAACGCAGGTCCGGTGAATGTACTATTCTGTAAAAGAACAATTGTAGATTATTCGTCAATCCTAGGAGAGTCTCTTCTTTCCTTTCGCGCTGTACTCGTACGATACCGACGTACCACGACATTAAATATACTCGCAATGTTGTGTCCTATGCTTTCCGCGATGAAGGCACATATAAAGCAAGTGCCAAAAAACATGGAGGTTCTCTGCCACTCTAGCGGTTGCCCCGTAATAAAGTAGACCATTATAAGATATAAACATGCGAAAAATATCTGGAAAAGGATCAAAAATAATTTTTAAAACGTTTGAATAGGTAACAGATTAGGATTAAACGGATGTTTTAATGTAAAATAATGAGACATTAATGTTTTTTTCTACTCTAAGTGAATGCTAAAGAATTTAAGCTTCCGTAAAAATTGCAATTATAACGAAATCTGGAGCTATAGTTTACATGGGACAATTTTTTTCCAGAAAACTAAGATTTAATTCGATTTTCGATGTTATAAAAAAATCTCTTTTGCTCCATAAAATATCCGTACTAAAAGACAAATAATAAAATACCAACCTGTGGAGGTATACTGACTACCGTTAAAGCCCAATAATATGCGCTAAGATCGTACCATCTGTTAAAGTGTTCCCTTTTCATTATCCGGATTTCCATAGGAACTGCAAATAATAAGTAAGAATATAAAATACAATTTTGAGGTCTTTAAAAAGTAATGTTTTTAGTTGTTTCCATGTCTTTATGAATGTCGTTATCTTTAAGAAGAGATTTAATTTTTAAATATAATTATTATGATATTGAATATAATTATCATAAAAAAAATCATAACGTAAAATTAAACATAAAATTTTGATCAATTAGAAAATTGATTTTTATTTTTTTATGTACCGTTCCTAATTTTCTACGTGTAAAAAAGAATTTTTTCTTACAATGCAGCAGTACTGGTACCATGGGTAAGTATAGAAATACAATCACACATGCGAAGCAAAAACCGAAATTGAAAAGAGCCTTGGAGCCGTCGTTGCCCATATTCAAAAATAATGCGCCGATCACTATTCCCAAAAAGATGTGTAGTGATAGCTTCAAATATATATAATCCTGTGAACACACAAAGAAATCTGCTCATCTTTATGCGCGATTGGTTTCAAAAGAGATCTTCTGATAACCTTGTTTGCTTTCTTATGGAAAACGTTTATATATTTTTTTCATCTACAAAAATGTATATACATAGCTTCAAGACTATTCAGTATCGTTTTTTACGTTAATGGATCTCTTGTAATATAATCTTATTTGATACGAGGGTGGTTCAAATATAAACAAGAATGTAGTTCATTATATCGCTTTGATCAATTTGATCAATCTGTGACGCTATGCATGTTGTGGCGCATTCAAGCAGACCTTCTAGAGCATTCAAACAGCCTTGTAGTAATAATTCGTAATACTCTTCACAAAGTAATCAATCAGACACTGTCATATTGATTGAGCGAACAGTTCCAAGTAATGTTGCATAATGAATATTTATCAATTTTTTTTTACAAACAAAGTCAATTTTTTGAAATTTGTACACTCAACTTGAAGCACAGTTTAATAAAGAATGTTCGTCACAAACAAGAATGTACGATTAGATACAAGTATTTATAGAAGGAACGAATAACTATTTAAAACATCTATCATAGGAGATAAGATATTAATGTACAAAGTGTTAGGAAAATACTGCACGAGGAATTAAAGTACCAAAAAATATGTGCAAGATGAGAGTTCCATATTTCCTTAAATTTAGCATAAAGAAGCATAAAGAAAGATGTTTAGTGACCTTTATTCTTCAATGTTATAATAACGACCTTATTTTCTTCAATGTTATAATAACGAAGAAAATTTTGGGATTCCGTTAAACTGTGATGAAACGGAACATTTTACTGTTGAATCCAGATGACCGAATATGCAATGGAAATCGTGCAAAATTAGTTTGACAAGCTACTTAAAAATTTTTTTTAGGGACCTAATTCAGAAATTAGCAAGTTTTCGATGGAATAAATGTATTGCAGTCGAAGGGGATTATATTAAAAAGTAATATATAAAACATTTCGATATGCTGTACATAACGTACAAATTCATATTTATATTTAAATCATCCTCATAATCTCTTTGTCAGTAAAATGATAGCAATATACTAATAACTTGTGAGCAGATTCAAGCAAAATATTGTGGCAAACTCACATAAGCTTACAATCTATTAGTAATTGATATAATTTGACGGTAGACTGCCAACAAAAATCGAGCAAAAATTTATTATTTAAATGGCCGTACGAAGTGGCCATCGTTCGCAAAATGTCAGATTTTGTTTTATATATCTGCTGGCGTTCTATCGATAAAATACTTATAGCGAATACTTTGCAAAATTCATTTTCAACAGATTTAACTACTGAAAATATAAAGTACGCCGATCTTACTCTATTTCGAAAAAGCTGCACCATCATTCTCTTCGCTAGTGTGGCAAATTGATAAGTCCACGAGACTTTCGGGTTCTTTTTTTCGAGTTCAAACTCACTCTTCGATCGAAAAATCGGAAGTAGTGGTAGTTTTGTGTTTACGTATGTAATCATCTGTTCAATCAGACCGAAGCCATATTCACCCGACGCGATCTCTATTACTGAAATGAATAATCAACGTTAATGTTATTAATATAATTATATTAATTACATTGTTATTGTTTTTTTATTCAAATCAAACTACGTACTCATTTCTAATTAATTTCTAATTTTTTTAAACTAAATTATAAATTATTAATTCTTAGTTCTTATAATCCTTTGCATTATTTATAAAAAAAGATCTCAATAAAGTCAAGTCATTTTCTTTTGACAGTTGAGTCATATAAATTCTTAATTAATTAATTTCTAATTCTTAAAAATTAAGTTAATTCTTATGATTCTTTACTTTGCAATATTTATGAAGAGATCTTGAAAATAACGCTGTTTTAACCTACATAATTCAATATTGTAAATAAATTATACGCGTATCATGAATATTAATTCTTAGCAATGATTTAAAGTAGCCGATGGCTATATTTCCTTCAGATGTCCATTGCTATCTAGCACATGTTACGTCGCGAGGTGAGAAACGTAACTGTACAGATGGCAAGGTTCTTACGTGCGAGATTAATGCATATAACTCACTAAAGTCCGCCGGATTGTAATGTTTCGGACAGTCTAGGCCTATGTCTCGCAAGAACGGTATCATGTGGCTCACGGTGTCCCGGTAAATGCAACATCCGTTGGCCATAACGTAAACGTGATCGAATTTCTGAAATATGGTCGCACTGGGCGTATGCACCGAGCACACGACGGTCCGCCCGAATTGCGCCAGCCTCCGGAGAATATCAATGCACTGTGCAGAAGAGATCTCGTCTAGTCCGCTAAACAAAAAGATATATCTGTTGCGATGACAATATGCTTCGAGAGCGGAACTTGCCGGCACTCTCCGCACGAGATGCATTCATCGTCGTTAAAAGCACACAATTAGTGTCTACAATGAACAGAGTTCGAGTAGGATGCGTTAAAACATTTACCGCGATCAAATATTTGCTCTATCGGACGTTTACTATCAAATATTGTTCTTTTACGCGCGCATCCGTTTATTTATACATCCTGTTCCAGCATCAAACGTGACGTAACTGCAAGGAAGAGAATCAGTCCTATCTATAATCGATTTTTTTAAATATATTGTAACGATATTTGTGACTTTTAACATAGATTTTCGGCTTTTCGACGCATTTCTATTGACGCAAACTTTTTTTTAAATCTTGTTAGAAAAAGACGTATTCGAACGGATGAAAAATAAAACATTTATGTGTACTCTTCAGTTTTTATTTCACGATGAATCTCACTCGAACGATCTCTTGAGTTTTTATCTCTTCTTTTTCTTCTTTTTTAAATGCATTCATAGTTCAATGAGATAGAGTTAGCAATTAATAATTATGTAGATAGCAAAAAATAGATAGAAAATTCAGCGAATAATATTACAATTTTAGAAATAATCGATGGATTTAGAATCGATTCTCTTTTGCACTTTAGATTTTTGCAGATTTGCATTTTCGAAGTACTGAGATGTGACATCGCTGTGATTTTATACATTTCGCAATTAGTGGCAAAAAAGGTGCTTCTATTCTATTCAATTGATGTTACATAAAAAAATACTAAAAATATATTGAACTATCAAATATTATACAATTTTACAGTGCTCAGTGATTTTTTATATGTAATCATTGTTTAAAACAATAGCTCGAAAATTCCAATCCGTATTTATTCACTCGTTATATAATAGATAAAAGAAAATAATTGAAAATAGATAATGAATCTTTGATGGACGAACATGATAAAAGATAGAAGAGGTAATAAACATATGTATAACTTTTATAAATATATGTGACATATGTATAACTTTTATAAATAACTTTTATATATATATATATAATATGATAAAAAGTTATTGAACTTAAATAATTAAGATAATCAATTTTAATCGGCGTAATATTAATACTTACGTGGTTGGTTCATCGAGCAAAAGAACTGGTGGATTATTTACGAGTTCAAGTGCGATCGTCAACCTTTTTCTTTCACCACCGGAGAGTCTGTCTGTGAGTGTATTTCGCGTTTTGGTTAATCTAAGAGTACTTAGAATCTCATCTATCTGAAAAATTAATTGTTGATATTCTGCGAAATGTGTCTTCCTGATTTATTTTGCTTGTGATTTACGCGGTAAAAAAGGTATTTTTTATTTAATCGATATTACGTGAAAAGCTATTAAAAACGTACTGAACTACCAGCAAACATTATGCAATTTTAAAGCGTGAAAAAAAGAACAATTATGAATAATCAAATGCGATTATTCACTCCCGGATTCAACTTGTGGAAAATTTCTTGCCTTCTTCCTCTTTCTGCTGCGATTCTGTCGTAATTTTTTTTACAAGTTGTGAAAAATGTTATGTTTAATGATTAACATAGTGCAATATTGTTATCTAATGACTATCACTTAAGATAAGTAAGTCAAGTAAATTATTGAAATTAAATTATATTATTTTTAGAACAGAATTATATACATAGTAGTATCGCAAGAAAAATTTTAACCGTAAAAAAGAGAAGACAACAAAGATAATTATAATATGTTAGATATGTTAGATAGCAAAAATAGCTGATATTAATTTTCAAGCAATATACACGATTCATTCTCAGTGAGAAATGATTGGTCAAATCAATGTCGAATCGATATCGCGTCGATATCTTTT
>VBVQ01003062.1:0-20883 GCA_011636635.1 Tetramorium simillimum | reverse complement strand
TATATTCATGTATACAAAGTAAGACATTTAACTTGGTCATTTTTGCAAACTTATATTTTTATCAGAAAAAAATTAGAATTTACGTTGAAGTTATCCCACTTTAAAAAAAAACTTATTTTTTGTTATACTGTCTTGCATAACTAGATTTTCAAATTCGATATAACTATAATTTTTTTATATAATTAATATTAACCTAAATATCAAATAAATAAATAAATAAATAATTAAACAAAGATAAGCAAGTTAATGGTCTAACTTTTGTATTATATAAACAATGTTATGAAGCGTATATTACAGAATAAAAATACTTTATTGTTTTATAGATTAATCCACACTTGCGATACGTAAAAAAAAAGGTCTAATGTATAAGCCTTATTTATGAATATCTCCAAACCATTATCTATATGCGATTTTAAGGCTGTATCGAGGATGAGTTGTGCAAACTCATATCCGAATCGATATTTGATTGTTTACAATGTTACCGCTTTTATGTAAGTTTATGTATATCGCAGAATATGTACACTGCGTAAATTCTGATGAGCCTTAAATAAAAGTCAATGAAACATCGTTCTCCTACTTATTGTCTAATAAAAATAGATCTTCATGTTTAAATATTATTATATACAATCAGAATTCTTATAGGATTACCTTCTTTAAAAAGGGGAAATGAATTGAAAATCTTTTTCAATTAACTTGCTTTAGTTTCTAATGTTGAGTACAAAACATTTTTGTAATCTTAAGTTTATTCTCATTCGTTTTCGTATTTCTAATCAATATGTATTCTATATGTATTTCTATACTTTTATTTCCTATTTTATGTTGCTCTATTATTTAATGCTACTTGATCATGTATTCATTAGAATGAAAATATGTTGCACATATAGGAGTACTCATAATTTCATTTAATATCAGACTATGAAATCATCGTACATTATTTTTATTATTACAACAATAAATGACAAACATATTTTTCTTCTTTATTATTTTTTATAGAACCGTTTCAATATTTTTACAAGATCTCATTCAATGTATCTTTATAGAATTTTTGTAAATATTATTGAGACGCGCACTGATTCTGAGTTTGGTGCTTCGACATAAATGTGTTAAAATGTATTTAAACTAACATTTAAAACATTCTTTCAGTACTCACAATGTTGTCTTTACATGTTCGTTCTTCTCTTTCTTCAATTAAATTAGAATTGTCACAATAGTCGGCGAATGAATAGTTCGGCTGTGGTGACACGTTAAATACCTTTCGTAAACAAAGAGAGATTTGAAGTGGTGAGGCAATGAAATCATCTTGCCAGCATTGAAATGAAACCGAGAGCTTCGCGGAGCGACGAGAAGCGGTCTGCGCGTGGTGCAACAAGCGTCGCGCCGCGCGCGTCGTACGAGCCCCGCACGAGAAAGGTGCACAACCGGAAACAGCTGTGATCGGCCGCGATCGCTGATAGTTCCAGCGATGACAAGCGAGAGCGGCGAGAGCCACGGGAGCAGCGTCACGTCAAGGGCCTCGTAATGATAAGTAATCGAGAAATTCGGCAAAACAAGCAGTCGGAAAATGGAGGATGACGTCGATATTTATGCGGATTTACCGAGTTTCAGTTTCAATCCCGAGAAAAATGTAAGAATCATTGGACGGTAATTCTGGTTGGCGTGACTCCTTTCGCTGCGCGACTTACGTTCTACTTACATAAGGAGGATAAACAACTTTTGATTTTGCAAAAAATACACGAGACGTAAAGGATATAAAGTAGTACATATTGGATATTTGTTACTCGTTACAGGATAAAATTGTACTCCCAATTTTAATCTGATAAATGACGTAAACTGCACGTACACTGACATAACCTATAATGTGTTTCCCGCGCGCGCCATGAAATTGTGTTTTGTCACTTTGGAATGATATTTCTCGATTGAATTGTTCTTAATATTCGGTGTTATGGTCTGTCGTTAGGTCCATTTGTTAAGTCTGTTGTTTAATATCTAAAAATTGTATCATTTGGTTAATTTGTTTGTTACCATTATTATGTAAAGTATGCATTTTTAAATGGGTTTTTATGCTATTTGTTATTAAAAACTGCGTAAAATACGAAAGTTTAAGTACCACAGAGATAGAATATTATTTTTTATTAACTTTAGGATAATCTTTAATGGTGCGCTATAAGTTATTTTGGTCAAAGGAGTAAAGATTAAATACTTTAATCCATTCCTGTTATATTGCTCTCGCTCTTTCTCCACATTGATATTTCATCTATGATATCTATTAATAATTATAATAATATAATGATTATAATATAAAATATTTGTTATATTATAATGCGATATATCAGAATATAACAGGAAAGGTTCAAGAAAAGTTTTTATCAAATAATGTATGCTATTAATATAAAATAATAATTATCTATGAAATAATAAATTGATGCGTTTATTATTTAGAACCAAGATTGTAACTGCAAAGAATTAAAGAAAGAATTTGATTCACTTGTAAATAAACTCGAAAACATTGAAAAAATCAAAGCGAACTTGGAGAGGAATTTATCTTCCCTACTCAAAACTGCAAAAACTGAAATTGCGCGAAAGGATAAGATGATAGACGATCTCAGAAAACGGTATGAATGAATCGTGTTTTACTAATCGTAATATTGATAAATGTTTCTGTTTCTAATGTTATCAAAATGTTTACAGATTGGATGATATAACTTTTAGAAGGGGCTACAGGAGTGAAGCTGTAGATTTTTCTACCCATAGATTACCGCATCAATATACTGCAACTAGAAAGTATGAAAATGTTCCCTCGATGCATTCACAAGAAGGCGAAATTGAATCGCATCAAATTCAATTCCAATACGACGAATATAAAAATAGGAAGCCACAGACTGATGTTAATAGGATACCTACATTGTTTGCTGAAAGATTACAAAAGAGAATTATGGAGGATGAAAAGGAAGACGAAAAGCAAAAAGCATTATTAAAGCTTAGTGTAGAACCTGAAACAAAGGATATTCCTAAAAACAGCATTGTAGAAACCGATAAAGAGAACGGTTCTCATTTAAATAATAATGAATCGGATATTAAACGATGTTCTAATTCAGGTAACGTAAGGATAATTTAACTATTAATGTGATTATATATCACGTAAATTTGTATAGAATTATAAAACAATTTTTTAATTTTTATATAATTTTTTATCTAATAAGAGACAAATTCTTTGTGTCTTTATATTAAAAGTATAATATTTTAATATTATACTTATAAGTATACTTATAAGTATAATATTTTAATATTATACTTTTGTTAAATATTTATCTGTTACTATTTGTTTGTTTGTATCTTGAAGAAAGAAAATGCAAATTTTAGAATTTATACTCAGACATATTAAAAAAAAATTGAGTAGTATATTTGTTAGTTTAAAAATATAGTAATTTATCATAAAATAATTTTGTTACAGAACCCTCAGAAAGAGACCCACATAGAAAAAATTTAATGAAAAGGACAAATGAAGAGGACGACAGACGCAGACATAAACGGTTAAAAATTGAAAATAATGAAGATAAAACTACAATCGAAGAGGTCGATTACAATTGTCTTATGCAATATGAAACAGACAAACCTGTGCAATACGAGACGAAAGATAATCTCGTAAAATTCGAAGATCGATTGAATCCAATACATTCTTTTAAAAAGGAAGAGGTTTCATTCAGTACTGGACATAGAGCCGCTTCCGAATACCGAGAACAGGATCGGAATTATACACGGAGAAATGACTCGAAAAATAATTCAGCAAAGGGTCATGACCATTCCAATGTCAGAAACGATCTTGCCGATAGTTCAAGAAATTCTCGGACTGCTTCGACATCAAATTATGTCTCAGAAGAATTTAACAGTGGTTACAAGAAAAATGGTTACAGATACAGTCCGCCAAGAAGAAGTTACTCTAGAAACAGGAGCGATTACGAAAATTTCAGTAATCATCGTTTACGCGAAAGATCCAGTAGAACGTATAGAGAAAAGAAGTATGATGATTATAAATATGAGAGCCGATATAAAAACGGTAGATTAAAAAGGAACTACGAGAGCGAGGAAGGTGATGGGAAAACGAAATATAAGCATGGAGAACGTGGCGTTTTACGAGATAGAACCAGATATTCATCGAGCGACGGTGAAGACAGAGAAAGCAGTAGTTTATACAAGAATAAGAAGTACGAAAATCGCAGAATGAAAAAGGAAAGGGAAATGACAATTGTTTCAAATGATAAAAAACTGCACGAGAGCAATAAAGCTGCAGCGGAAACTAATTTCGGAGAGTCTTCTAGTCGAACAATTGTAAATAGTACAGCGAATCACAATGTTGGGAAAAATATTGAAGAGCACAAAGTGAAAAACGAATCGGAGATTAAATCTAAAAATTTAATAGAAAATACATCCGTAAAGCAAAATGTGGATGCAGTATATTATCTTGAAGATGGCGAAATATTTGACAGTCCTGAGAAGAAAAATAATCTTGCAATCATCTCTAAAGATAATAAAATGGAAGATAATATAAAGAGCATTCCAGTTGAAGATAAAAATGAAGATATTCCTGTGAATGCACCTGTAGTTATCAAATTAATACCATTTCAAAATGTCGCTAATAGTACAAAACAGGAAGTGGCAGATATTAGTACAGCAAAAACTGAAATAGTGTCATGTCTTTTGCAAGAAAATTCGAAAGATATCGGAAAAGTAATTCAATCAAGTTCTAGCAAAAGTGATGAAGTAGATAATTGTACAAAAGATGAAGATACATGCAAATCTTACATCAATGAAGATTTAACGGATTCTATTGCTCGAAATGTTGGAGCAACTGAACAAGTGTGCGATATTGACGCTAATGATGAAAATGACATTGATAAAACATCAAAGGATTCTATTACTGAAATTGCTATTGCCAAAACTGCTCTTACTGAAACTAAAATCAAAGAGCCTGCTAATATTGAAAGTGTTACTGAAACTAAAATCAAAGAGTTAAATGATTCTAGTATCGAGAATGCTAAAGAGGAAAAAGTGGACAATCCCAATATTGAAAGTGCTATTGAAATGACAGAGGTGAATAATCTTAATAGTGGTAATAGTATCCATAAAATTGATAGTCATGAATTAAGAACTTCTACCGCTGAAATTATTACAAAAGTGGAGGCTGTGGTTAATTGTGATATTGAGGATAGAGATAAAAGTCAACCACCGATCGAGAGCGAGATTCTTCATCAAGTGTCGAATAAAAGCAACGTCGAAACGTGCCTCAATGATCATAATTATGTTCAGAATCCTTTTGTCAATGTCTCGGATCACGATGCAATCGACAAGCCATCTGTGAAGTCGGAAAGTGATAAAGTTGTTACGGAAACAACAACGTCGAAGGAAATGAAAGTGGAAAAATCAATCAATGTTCAGTCGGTTAATAGTGTTAAAAGGTTAGTGTCGTCTACAGTGAAGACTAAGAAAGACCAGCAGATCAAAGGAAGATTAATTTCGCATCGCCGAAAAGCCGTGATATTAAGCGACAGTAACGCATCTATGACTGTCCTGATGAACACGCAAAACACGAATGTAACGAAACTATCTTCTATCACTGACGACAGCAATTCTGCTTTGAAGCCGCGTGCCTGCAAGATATTGCGAGTAAAACTTACTAAGTAAGCATCTGCGTTGTAAAAACGACGAATGTAAATAAGCATTGTACTATTCTTACGCTTATAAGGGATATTAATAAAACTGGATTTATAAGGAAGAAGTTGAAAAATGTCGTCGGGCATAATGGTATGATATTTTTCTTATTTTAAGCTTTAATCTTTTGAATCTTTTTTCAGACATGACAATATGTGGAAGATCAATTAAATTTAGTTAAAGATAAGACAATGACTAAAGTGGATAAAACAATGTTTTTGGAATGAGAGACAGAAGCAAAATGTAATATAATCTCTACAGGAAATCATAATTTCTTTTTATTGTAAAGCATCTGCCTGCTTTTATTTTCGCTTATCCGAAGATTCATTTACGACACATCATAAAGAATTAACAATTGGCGAAGCTAGACTTTGAATTGCTAGGAATTGCTCTATTCATCACAGTTTGTCTGCTGTATTGTGATATAATACTAATGACTGACCAAGCTCCGATGAACATAATCAATGTTCAACTCGTTAACCGGCAGGATTGCTCGCGGTACAATTTATATAATCATCTTTAATCTTTCTATGTGGTATATGAAAAGATTAATTTGATCCATGTTGAATAATATAATGAATTTTAAGCTATCTTTTCATATGCCACAATGAAATACTTTAATTCATTATCTATTCATATTCGTTCCATTTTTTGTTTCTACTTTCAGATCAGCCGCTATATTGCTTCTCACTTTTAATTCGATACATGGTACTGTCTTCCTTTTTGTCTTTTTTACATTTTTAAGTATTTGTAACATTGTATTTTCACAAGTTATTTCAATGATATTTGTTAATATTTTCTTCAATTGCTAATTAGATATTATTTACTCTATAATTTCATACTTCTCTGTACATATTATCGTTTTAGAATCATTTTTGCACATTAATGCAAAGTTATGCATTTATACATACACTTCATTATTATTTTTTTGTTATATTAATTATATTAAAGGTGTATGGATTTAATAGTTTGTCATTATTGATGCCTCCTTTTGTAAGATGTTGATTTTTACTGTATTCGCGCGTGTCTAACATTTCATCTCTCCTACACTTACATAATAAAATTATTATTAAGCTATTACTATTAATGATACAAACATCACTTAACAAATTAATCTGCAATTAACACATTGACTGCCGAAAACGAGTTGACTTGTAGTTGACGATGGACGCCGGCTGGTCGGCGATTCAATTTGAAGACCGGGATAAAACCTCCCTTCAGTTCGAGATGGAAAATAAATGTAGTCAAGCAGCGCATCAAGATGATCTAAAGTGTAATGGATGTCGGAAGCAAAGTTACCTAATTGTACAATGACAGTCAACGTGTCGAGTTAATCGGAGCTCGGTCCAAGTCGGCCTGAGCGAGGAGGGCAGCCTACATCGATTGGCGCGGAAGAGAAGCGGCGGCCGCGGCCGCGGCGACGCCGTTATCGATCAGAAAATAGCCGGCGCGACGACGCCGATACGCGCGCGTCCGCCGTTGACGTCACCTCGGAGAAGAGAGAAAGAGAAAGAGAGGAGAATCAAGGGGGAGAGAAGAGGGAGAGACGTCCGTGCCGAGCCGCGTCGCGTCGCGCCTCGGCTTCAGAGGACGTCGGGATGACCCGCGCCGTGGACGTCGTCGCCGTCGCCGCGGCCGCCCACTAGCCACCGCGCGCCTTCCACCTCGCCGACGCTCGACGACGAGCATGTGCCCCTAGAGAGACGCGCGCCCTCGCCCGCCTCTCGACGACGGGAGCCAGGGACCAGCCGCTCTCTCACAGTCGCGGCCGTCCGCGCCGCGCTCGCTTCCGGCGACGATCGATCGGCGGCACGGTTCTCGCACGCGAATCCGCGTAGCCAGCCCGTCAAGATGGGCTCGATAGTGCTCAAGTCGCTCTCGGTGCTCCTCGGCATATTCTTCATCTTCGTCGGCACGATGAAGCTCACGTCGCACATCAGCAAGGACCTGCACAAGGACCTGGTGAGTCCGCTTTCCTTGCGCGAGCGAGGACCTTCCGAGTCTCCTTCCGGTCTTCTTGCGACGGCAATTTAACGAAACCCGATATCCCGCAGCTGTGTACACCGCGGGAAACGATAAAACGATGATGCTGGCGATTCGACGGACGATAAAATTTATTATTACGGTCGAACTCTCCACTGTTTGTAGTTAAAATTGAAATTGTTATTAGGTTGAGCGCAATGGCGTACGCGACTGACAGGTTCCAGCGAGGCGCGAAGCCGATGAAGTTACCGCCCGCTGCGGTTCAATATCCGTCGAAATTAGCAACTGATTCGATTTAATGTCGTTACGTTCAACAGCGTTGAGGCTGACGAGTGGTAAAGGACGAAAAGTGGTTTAGTCGCTGAAATTAGTATATTGCGTTTATACCGATTACTGTCTTGTAATTGCTAAATGAACGCTTTTAACGGTTAAAACTATAATTTGTAGCGAGAGCATCGCACGCAGACTTTTGTCAACAATTAATCTGGTCGATGAATTTAAGATTTCTCTTTAGATCTCAATAAATAATTAGTTGATTTGCTCGCAAATAGATGTTGTGAAACTTGACAACGATTATTAACATTGATATCAAATGATATTTAATTGATTAACACTTAAGTAATAAGAGAAATCATTTGGGCACCTCCAGCAGATTAACAAACTACATGATTTATCTGCAAAAGAAATGAAATTATTTCAAATATAGTGCTCGTAGGAAATCATCAACTTGTTATCAAACGATTTATCTATAACTAATTAACAAATTCTTTACTATTAATTTAAAAAGAAGGCTTATTAGTAAGTTAAATTAATTATTGATCGAAATATGTGAATTTATCGTTTCAACAAAGAGCTATATTTGAAAAAAAAACGACAAATAATTATTAACAATGGAGAAAGTATATAAAATTTACACAGAAATGTTATTATTAGGCTATCAAGATCCAGCCCAGCTGAAAATGGCATCTTTTCTAATTAATGTCCGATTAATGATGAATTAAATGATAAAAAGAAATCATTTGGCTGCCTTTAGCAGACTGACAGACTGGACGCCATTTATTATCGCGTATACCGTCCGTCATCTCGTCTTATGTAATTTCGTGAATGTCGTCGTCGACGTCGGTGCCAAGGTGGATAACGTCGCGAGTATGCAAGCCGCCTCGCGAATCTCGTCCGGTCTGTCACAACCCGGCTTTGTTATGTAACATTTACGCTGCTCGGAGCTTGCTGCCGCTATATACCCTTGGTTCGCGCGCGTGCTTCACGGGTGATTCCCCTTGTCAGCCGAAGCGCCCAGCGTTCCCACGATGCTCGTTTCCGGATTGTTAACGCTCCAGAGATAAAAAACTCGACGGTAAATACGGATGACACGGTTCACTAGGTGGCTTTATCGGGTTAACGTTTGGGCGCACAACTTCGCGTGGGACCTTCTTCAGAAAAACGCGATGAAAGGGGTCGATTGAGCTAACGAATTATTAACCGAATGTTCCACTGTTTGAACATGAATCGTCGAACAGCTCCTGGCTTCACGGTAACGCTGCTATACCGCCGGCGAGCGTTTTTTTAAAACGGTCAACATAATTTGCAAAAGGGTAGACCGTGTTAAGGTCAATCTTAAAAATGTAAAAGAGCAAATTGATCTTCGTAGCGCAGCGTTAATAACGATAAAAAATTAGTACGAGTTATATTTAAGGTATTTGAAAATGATCGAAATATTATTTAAAAACATTTTTTCTTGGAGTAGATTATTTTCTGTATATTTTGATCTACTAGTAATTTTTTAATATGTTAAATTGTCTAAAAAATATATTTTTAATCTCTAAGTTTATAATATTTTTTAACGTAATATTATTTTGATCTCTTCAGAGAAATAACTGGAGTATCATTCAATTATCTGAATTTTTAAATTTCTGATTTCATCAAAAGTTATAAGCACATTGAGTACGAAACACTGTCTCTTTTCAAATCACAATTGAATTCAGATATTAAAAATAACATAAAAATGTAGCCAGTCGTATGAGAAAAAGAATGGAAAAAAAGATTTATATATTTAGAGACAAAGAAAAAGAAACAGAAAAATGGGAATATAGAAATAGAATTTTGCTTTATGATTTCGGAATTGTATTCGTCCCCTTGATGCCGAACGAAACACTTAATTGTATGGTATCACGAATCGATCGCAACGAGGCCAAGGGTAATGGGGGGAAAAAATACAATTTTTTGAAACCCGGTCGATTGTAAGGTGCGACGCGTACCATGTCACCTAGCTCGTTATAGACGGTATAAAAATACACCCAGTAATACGCGCTCGATAACGTATACCCGAAGTATTAAAATATGTTGCGCGGAGTTAAAGATTAAGTGCCGATACGACACGTAGAAACGCACAATGATCATTAGCGTCTTATCGAATCTAAAACATCTTTGAGCGATCAATAAATTATTATTTATAATAAATATGAAATGTTCTTTTATGAAATGTCCGTCGTTGTTACATTTCTGCCCTTTTATCGAAAGCTGATCTTCCCTTTTTTGGTATCATTCCATAAGAAAATATAAATCTTGCTTTGCAAAGTACAGAGAGGTATACATTTATTCTATATCTTTACATATTATCTTGTACATTGAATTAAGGAAATAATGTACTCTGTGTTACATATTTATTGTTACAACTTAATATAAAATTTTATAAAATGTAAACCGCGGACCATCGGTGTGTCATTCCGCTATTTCAGTATCTCCGACATTGCCCAACGAAAGTGATATTAAGGTAAACACCCGTGCAGATTGTTTGGTCAACCGCCAATAAGCTCGCTAACTCGCTGCGAATGATATTTATATACTTCACGTATTAGAACAAGTCAGGTTTTCTTCAAGTCCTCCCAAGAATTGTCTGGGTCTGCCAAAACGGGATCTCTCTCAATTATTTAGCCACTATGTAAATACTGTGTAGTTGCAGAAATGGCATTCAATCACTTTAAAGATAAATAATGAGATATATTTTATCAAAAATAATTCTTCTCTCTATCGACATTTAATGGTACGCTACATTTCAGCTTGCAATTTTTAAATCTTTAGCAATATCAAAACATCTTCATAATTTTCTGTGCTTCAAATAAAAACCCGGGGGAAAAATTCTTTATATATAATTTTATGAATATGTCCAAATATGTTTTGTCTTTTGCTGTCGAATCTTGATTCGTATATACAAGAAAAATAATTAAAAGTAATTAATAATTAAATTTTAACAATAGTAATTAATTATTAGTAATAGAAGTACCGACTCCGATTCAAGAGAGGTTTAGGAAGCTAATTTTGGACGAGATATCGCGATGCTAAATTCATCTATCAGCGAATATACATATTCATTTTATATTTAATTCGAAACATATAATTAAGTATAGTTTCATGTTTTATTTTCGATTATTATCATTTTCACTGAAGAGGGCTATCAAGATTTTAACATGTATTTTTTGTTTTAGAGAAAAGAATACGTCAAGTATGCAAAAGTATTCCCGCTCTCGGGGACGTTCGATTTCAAGGTGCCCAGCAAGTGGTACCGAAGAGTTGTCGGCTCGCTCGAAATCATCTGCGGCCTCGCCATGGCGCTTATTCCAAGTCGTAGGTGCAAAAAATCAACCACCTTCTCTTATCATAACATCCTCCTTTCGCAACCACTTGTTTTACTGAATTATCAATTTTCGACATTATAGATTCTTTTATCATTTATTGTCACAAACATTTTGCTTTCCACGGTTTCTGATTGTACAGTAAGTCCTGTAAGTCCTTAATAAATATTAAATGTTAATTTTTTATAGTTAGTTAATTTTTAGAAATTCGGATTCGATGAATTTCTATTTTTATAGATTCCTCACACTGACTTCTTGCACTTATTATCCCGCACAAATTTTATCTTCAATCGCCGCATCATAGAAATTGTTATATTTGACAAACGGAGCTGGTCCATTGCAGTAATCGTCTGTAAATTGCTTCCAGATAAAATTAAGAACTTATCGAACACAGTACTACTTCTCTTGATGCTGATGGCCGTGTATTCCCACTACATGGTCAACGACAAATTCGAGAGGATCGCCCCGGCACTGGTGAGTGATTATCAACATTATCGCATGCGTTTCGCTGTAACTGTAAACTGGGAAATGATTTCAGGTATTCTTCTTTATGCTCACGGGGCGACTAGTGATTGACTGGCAGCTCAGACGAGAAGATGCGCAATCGGTGACGGCGAATGGTGTCGATGATAAAGCTAAGAAGCAAGACTGAGCGGGATTACAGTTAGAAAACGCGTTGTCTGTTTTCACTTTAAAGCACTTAATTCCGCGATTTTCATTTCTGTAACATTGATTCTGAGGAAGATTAGTTTATTTATTTATTTCAAACGTAGATGCTCTCGTTCCCATTCTTCCAAAAATTTAACTTTTATCTTAAAGCACCGTTATTCAATATATCTTTCTGAATTCTTTTTGTATGTAAAAATTCGATACGCAATATGTAGAAAGAAAGAAAAAAACGATGATTTCGAATTCTCTCGATTAAACTTGTAAAAAAAATGTATGTCTCCGGAACTGAAAGCAAGAATGTATAATTTATAGTGATCACTTTTAACGTGATTAACGTGATAAATTTCTGTTGCACTTTACGTGTTAACTCTGCGCACTATTGCAATATAGTTTGCAGAATAAAAAGCGAGCGTCATTAAAATGCAATAAGATTTATAGAATTAATGAAAGTTCTATAAAGTCTTACAACGATATTTTTTATTCGATAAATTTGTGCGATGTGTATTTTCTTCGATAAATATAATTTAACGACAATTAAAAATGTACAAGGCAAAATTTGATTTTGAATATACTGATAGAGCAATTGCAGTCCGATGATCGGTAAATGTTGTTTCCACTAATTGTTGATAGTGGTTCGTCCCGCAATATCGGTCCATTAAGACACCATTGCATTAATGTCGATTGTCGCTGGTCATGATTAAAGAAATTATCTCTATTTATATTACAGTTAAGACAATGACAAATGATGCCAAGAGGTGAAAAGGACAATGAAATAATTATAAACTATATCAGTGAAATTAATTTAAAAAATGAATTAGTCGATTTATTCCAGTTGATAGTTCTCCTTGTCTCTTTTAGTCCTTTTTAAAATCACAACATAATGGCTATCATACATGACAGCTATATATAATATAAAACATACAGTTGTAATATAAGCAGCTATATAATATATTATATAGGAAATTTAATTAAATTAGAGATACTCTTATTAAACAGCTACAATATAAATAAATGTATAATATATGAAGAACTACAATATATAATCATAGGAGGAACTATAATACAAATTAACTGTAATGTAAATAGAGAGAGGAATTTAATCTGCTGTGTTACATTAATCGACATTGATGCGACCAATCTTCAGTGACACTAGCTTAAGCACGAGGTACTAACTGCCACTTGTATGAATGTGCTCTTATATGTATCGTGCGAGCGTGAGTGAATGGAACATATAGAAAATGTTTGTTAGTAATCGAGACATATGTGCGCACTCTAGCTTTAATTTATTTCTTAAAACCTCCACGTGCGAATAACGAGTGTGATCAGACAATTTGATAAATAAACCAAAATTGAAACTCTCAGATAAACTTTTTTCTAATTATTATTTGATGCCCAAATTAATAGTTGCGTTTTCATGTCAAATAATATTTAGATTTTGAACCATGGCAACAATTATGGAATGTTTACGTGTTTTAAAAATATTTAAATAATCGATATATAACAGTCCTATAATATCATTTTTATAAATTAAAACATCCGTCTCAGTTTGAAAAGATTTCAATTATTTTTATTAAACATATAATTATGTTTTCCTTTAATTTAATGTAATACTGAGATACAAAACGTCATTTAAATGTATCAGAAATATTCATTTAAATTTTATTTATATAAATTTTTTCAATACAAATGGTTTATATCTATTGGTTTAATAAAAACCAACCAAAAGGAAATGTTGAGGTTTTTATGATAGGACAAAATTGATACGTATACATTCTTGTATATTTATTATCTCATTTAGTGTTGTTTATATAAAAAATATATTGTATACGAGACGTTAGTTGTACACATCGTGTGAAATAAAATTATAACTAGTTTTTTGCAAGTTTGTTTATCAGTAATTATTAAATCCTAAAGCTCTTATAAGCATTAATACACTATTTCTATAAAATCACATAAGTTATTTATTTTAAAGCAATCTATTCTTTTATGACCCTTTGGATTTCCAACTTGAAGAGCCAAAGTACTACGATTTATAAAAATAAGAAAGCGATTTAATTCAAGATTTTTTTCACTTCTAAAATAACTGACTTGTAGCATTTAAATATACAATTTTTGTTTATTTTAAATATCTCATTAATATCATCACTAAAAAATTATTTGGAAAACAAAGTAGTGATGCTAAAACCTTTATTAAAAAGGATATTAATTCTCCTAAAGTAAAGTAGTTTCAATAAATATAATGAAACTGTAACTATACATTTCTCACCTTAAACAGCAATAGTTAAAATCTGGAAAACACAGTCTGTAACAATTTCTATTTTCAATTAAGTGCACCATATTCGAGGTTGATTTGACTAGCAAATTGTAACCATTCCTCGTTTATTCATCTTTTATAATCTGTACTCAAAGGATTGTAAAAATGGTGAAATATCTTACTGGCCATTATGCACGATATAGACGACAAATTCAACATAATTACAAGACGTTACTGAATGCGTTTTCTATTCCATTTCGTTCATCTATGCGGATTCCTGACCAGTAGTTAAAAGATGCAGAGCTTTCCGAAGGTTCATTACGGAATTAGCTACATCATCATAGTCTAATGCACTACTTGCCCATTTGATTAATTTTTGAGCCCTGGCAACTTGCTCAACGGACAGCTTCGTACCACCTACAAAATTATGCCCAAGATAAAATAACTGTTTCATATTATTATGTTCCCAGACTTGATTTATTCATTTTATCCGTTTGTAAATATCAATTAACATGATAGAACTTACTTTCTGTTTTATACGCATCATCTTCCGATTCAAACGACTGTGTTCTTGTAGATGGCGGATTTGCAGGAACAGATGGAATGCCTTGCGAGATATTATCCTTAGGACTTTCAGGTGTTACACTTGATGCAGGCTCTTCTAGTGGTCATAAAATATTCGTCAAAATTAATCAAATTTTAATAAATTTGCGAGGTTAAACAAATATATATATTTACCATTGTCATTGAATTCTTTATTAGAATCATTTTCATCATCCATTTCATCTTTCATTGGTCCTGGCACTGGAGTTTTCCCATTTATGAGACAATCGTTAATATAAGCGGCTTTCCACTGAGCGTACTTCCGATTTTGCGACGCTTCCACGCTCAATTCCCCAAACAGCGTCAACACGTTGTACAATATCTGAGCTGTGTAAAAACTCTGTACTACGTTCTTGGAGAAATTTGCAGCCCTATCGTTCTTATCAGCATACAAAAAGAGCTTCAAGGCCCAATTCTCTAAGTGCGCTTGTGCAGCTACGTCGTTGACAATAGCTTCGTTGTCGTGCAGCTCCTTTTTCGTTGTTTCCAGCCAGTCCATTAATTTCAATAAGAAATTAGTCTCCTCCGATGTCTTGGTTGACAATTTCAATCCGGTTTGAAGAGCATACAGGCGACCTGTTTTTGAACATAAATTTTAATTTGAACTCTCCATATCGTTAATGCAGAAGGCGTTAAATGTTTGACAGAAAATATATTTGCTATCTTGTGTCATCATATCAACTTACTGATATCTCTACAATCGATACTAGAATCGAGATTTAAAAAGGTACATTATGTACATACGTACACCAATAACTGACAACGTTATCTCGTTGGTCGTGCTTCGATGCCACTGTTAAATAAGGCTGTATGGTCTTCAAAGGAGCCGGAACATTCGGCAAATCGGGTCCTATCAGTGCCATTGGAGTTAAGAAGTATCAAAGATTCACGTTAGGAAATTATCTCCTCTCGATAGACCGCTTCTCGGATATCTACACTTGTATATCTCAATGTACTAGGAATAAATTATTGGCCTGTACTATCAACGACGAGATTTCTTAACACTCGACGGCAAAATGATTTCTTATCGTCAAAATAATCGATCTGTATGTTGATTATAGTAATTACCAGAGAGAAACCTAAGAGCGGCCATCCTGGCCTTTTTCGTGCGACCGATCGTTGGCCTAGCCGCCGCGCCAAACATGGATGTAGAACTACGTGGCCACGTTCATTGTCGATAAATTGCTTCCGCGAATGGTGTGTCGCCATGGTCCACACTATGCACGGAAGTGATTTATCGACAGGGAATGTGGCTACGTAGTTTAACACTCACGTTTGGCGCGGCGGCTAGGCCAACGATCGGTCCCACGAAAAAGGCCGAGATGGCCGCTCTCAGGTTTCTCTCTGCTCTCTGGCAGTAAGCTCGAAAGAAAAAAACGACGATGGCGGTGTCCCCTCCCTAGTGCTGTGTCATATCGCATGTGATTCGAACTTGTTAGCGGAGCTTATCGATGATATTTTCATCGTCTTCGTTCTGCACCTTGTGCTGCGCGTCGCGAATCATTCCGACAAATGATGTAATGGGCAAGACCTGATTCCAGAACGATGTCAAAATTGAATGGCGTACTCTTTCTTTGCGCTTTATCGGCTGTTGTCACTCCGGTTGTACGTAGTGTATATTTAATTGCGTTTACGTTTTCAAATACACGAGCCTCACAGCGCCGTTGTATATTTACTATTTGTGTTTTGCAAGTGGGCGATTTGTCCGAAAGTAATAATGATCGAATTCCTGAGCTTCGTTATTTGCATTTACTCAACTGACCATTCTTATTCTTCTCGATAAGATGTTTGACTTTAGATTATTAATCCGAAAAGATATGAATTGTTATTTTTATTGCAGGTCTTAACTGTCACGCCTTCGATTTGTGAAGTACCTGATAGTAGATTAAATCTTGTATATAATTTAACAAAGTTGTCATCGGAGAAAGATGTTGTCATCAAGCATGACACGGAAAGCATACGTTTGCAGCTGTGCTCGCCGTTAATTAAGAAATGCAATAACCAAGATGGCTATGCTATATGTCTGATAAGAAACAACACAGAAAAAGGAATAGGTAATATTGTATAAGTCAAACATTCAGAATATTTTATTTCGTAAGATCTCATGAGTTTGACGAAGGAACTACGTTTGTTGGTACTTACAGGAAGGTTTCCTCCGCAAGTAGATAATAAAAATGGAAGAATTTTATTTAACTTTACTGGCGACAGTTGTCTACCTGGAACCCCATATACAATGAAGATTATTATGCATTGTGATTACGATGTAGAGAATAATTCATATCCTGAATTATTTGCACATGTAAGTAGTTTTTATTTTATATATATTTAGATTGGATGATCCATATATAATAGAAACATTTTAAAAATATATAGGATGATAAAGAGTGTAACTTGCATATAGTTTGGAGGACAGCGTTAGCTTGTGTTTCCAAAACCCAAACAAATTGTTCAGTTGCCAACGCTGGACGTAATTACGATTTAAGTCTTTTAACAAGAGCATCGGAAAACTATGTGATTCGTATGAAAAATGAAACAAACTCACCCAAGATAGTGTTAAATGTCTGCCAAAATGTAATACATCATGGTACCACGTGTTCAGCTAAGTCTGGAGCCTGTTTGGAAAATCCTAAAGAACCTGATGAGAAAAAAAGGTAGATATCGGGGCAAGCAAATCTTTTAATAAAATTAAATTTAAAATTGAATGTAACACTAATATATAGTTTGGTCTTATTGTATGCATGTATATAATTTTTTTTTATGACAGTGAATTTCTTTTGAAGATAAATTTGTTTTTATTTTACCTTGTTATAGGTACTTAAGTTTAGGAGAGGTAAAAGACCCTCCTTTCTTCACAAACGGAAATTTAAAACTAGAATACCAAGATGGTACATTATGCACGCGAAATGTTGCACTTCCACACGTTAAAACGACTATTACATTTATATGTAATTTGGAAGCTACGGTATAATATCAAATAATAACAAATATGCATATGTATATATGAGAGAAATATATTTTGTGAATATCATATTATTTTTAGGGTCCTCCAGAATATATTGGAGGAAAAGAAGTTTGTCATTATCAATTAATATGGTATACTCCTGCAGCATGCGATATTGAGACTCTGCGTAATCATAGTGCTGAAACAGCTGGCAAATGTATCGTTACGAATCCAGTTACAAATTTCACGTAAGAATAATTCCTCAGTATTATATATACTGACAGATATATGTTACACATTTATAATTTGACAATGTATTTTGTAATATGCAGATATAACTTGCAAACATTAATGAATAGAGATTTTACCGTTACAAATACAAGCGGTGCAAAATACAAATTCAGTGTTTGCGGTGCGCTTATGAATAATACATGTGGAACCAATACAGGTATTGTACTTCATTCAAAACTATATTGCATGTATTATGATTATGTGACGGATCTAAATTTTACCTATCAATTCCTTCACGTAGGAGTATGTAATTCAAAAAGTGGTACGTCATTGGGACAAGCTAACACAAAACTAATGTGGCGGCAAGGTGGTCCCTATTTAAATTATACCAATGGGGATTTATGTGAAAATGGAATGCGTCACTATACACTTATCGGATTTTTATGTGAGCCACAAGGATCGCCCAACCATCCATTACTCATGAAGGAATATCCTTGTCAGTCTATTATACACTGGAATACAGATTTAGTTTGTGAGAAAAAAGTAGGCATGATTATATGCATATCACTGATTTGTTTCTTTTTGATATAAATAATTTCTCTTTGTTCAGATTAAATGCGCTACTGACAATGACGATGAGATCAATTTAACTCCTCTTATACAATCTACAAAAAATTACATCATAAAAGCTAACAGTACGGAATTTCACATAAATATATGCCGGCCGTTAGTTCCCACACAAGGTCTTACCTGTGCACATGGCAGTGCTGGTTGTAAAGTTTCGGTGACTTCAAAGAATGAATATATCAACGAAATCGTGAGTACAAATTTATTTAAATAGTTACAGGAAATGTATAAACACTTAAAATTCGGTAATGTGCATATTTTCATTAAAATAATTTAATAGAGTTTAGGATTTCCTGAGGACAGTCCAACATTAAATAAAGATCTACGAACAGTATTACGTTATGTCAATGGATCACAATGTCCCGAGAATCCAGCTAAAACAATATCTTCAAATTTCACATTTATTTGCGATAATAATAATCAGGTAATAGAACTAGGAGTTTTAATCTGACTTTTAATGGTAAATTTATCGTTCAATTTAAGATTGAATTTTACAGTTAAAAGAATTTGAAAGAAATCTTTATTTTGTTGTAGCTTTATTTATCATTAATGTCTAGTAATAAGTCTAAAATTCTATTTAAATACGAAGTCTATTTTATAAAGTATATTTTCACGTTTTTCATATTTCAGAGACTTCCAATATATAAACATTATGTTAATTGTACTTATGTGTTTGAATGGAATACTAGTATAGCATGTGGAGCTGTGATGGGCGATTGGACAGCGCCGTGTATCATAAAGGATACTTTTCTTTCATATGAATATGATCTTTCTCTGTTATATAAAAAGCAACTGATACATTATGTGAGTTCAAAATATGGATAACTTTGTAACTATGTGTACATTATGTATCAATTAGTTAACCTGTTTTAAATAACTTTGTTATCGCTAATAGTACTTTTACATACAATACATAATGCACATATATATATCTATATCTACTAACATTATTAACACTTTAACATTTGAAAAAATTTATCATAAATAAAACTTAAACTAGGTGAAAATGCCTAGACAAGGCAAGGAATATGCTTTAAATATTTGTGGTGGGGAAAAGTATTGCAACGGTTCTGCTGTATGTCGTGAAGGCAATGGTTACGGATCACTAGGAAGTGTGATTTTTGATTACAGCCGTGATGACGTAAAACTTAAATATTCAAATGGCAGTAAATGTAACAACAGTAAGTAAATATTTTTGTTTCATTAATATATTCATGATTAATTTTTCATTTATTAAAACTACATGTTTCTTGTAACAGATTCTTACACATCCGAAGTAAGATTTATATGTAACGAATCCATGGGCATCGGTGCACCGAAACTAATATTGGTAAGTCAAAAATATACAGATTTTTATTGAATATTTCGCGATAGAATACGAAGGAAATTTTTCAAAAGCTAGAAATAAAAATTAAAAATTTTAATATGTATTTTAATTTATATATTTATATGTATAAATTTGTATTTTTATCTATACATGCAAATATATAAAGAATTAATAATTTTATATAAATTTTATTTAAACTTTTGAAACTTTCCTTCTAGTAATAATTATGTATGACATTTCAAAGTTTTTATCAGACAATTCAAATACAATTTTCTAGCAAGAACGTCTAGCGTACATTATTTCTTCCAAATTTGCAAATTTGAAACTCTAATAGATTTATAATTTTTGATTTATAAATTTATGTATATATATTTATATGCGCATATAATGTACATATCTATGAGTCACTCTATATTTCGTTTTAAGATTTTAATGTGTACATAATGTGCACATAATAATAACAATACGGCACGTTATGATATTTCATATATACAATATCAAATTATAAAAAAATTGCAATATTTATACATATATTGATTATCATAACGTAAATCTTTTACGATCGACTTAAAGTTCTTATAAAATAATAATAGGACAAAAATGATACATGTTTTGATCTCTCGCAAGAACAAACATGTGAAAATGATATATCTCTAAAAATGAAGATACAAAAGGAATGTACATTAAAAATCATTACTTTGGATATATACATATTTATATTTCCATATTAATGTAATATTTTATAGAAAGTATTTTCTAAAGAAAAATTAATTATCAGGTACTGTTTTAATAATTTGAACTTATATAGGATGTATCCTATTCCTATTATATCAACATTCAAGAAAAATTAATAAAATAATACGTTTTTAAACGTTGAGGCTAATAAAGTTATAGGAAACACCATATATAAAAC